>VUQH01028630.1:0-12395 GCA_015106775.1 Etroplus canarensis | reverse complement strand
TTCCCACAGACAAACTTCCAAAATTGTGTAGCTGTCCCAGAAGAGTGCAAACTGTTATTGCTGCCAAGATGGACCAAATCCATATCAATGCCTACGAATTTAGAATGGGATACCGTAAAAGCGCCTGTAGGTGGCCCAGTGCTTTTGTCCATATAGTATACAAGAAGTTTCTTATTCATGATCAAACATGTATGATCTGACATTAACAAAGCACTTTCGTCTTCTCCCTTCTAGTTCCCCGAGGGGTCACCACAGCGGACAAACCCACATCAGCAATTTGGCACACTTTTTACGTCAGATGCCATTCTCGACGCAACCCTCCCATGGTGCAACAGGCTCTTGTCCACGCCTGTATTCAAGCCAGGGACCTTTCACTGCATGTGTAAACTACTATGCTACTGACACTATGATATGACAGTAACATCATTCAAACAAAGGAAATCCAATCATCCACTGTAAATTTTCAAATGACTTATGGGTTTTCCTAAAAGATCATGAAAGAAGTTTATCTAACAACTTTACTGCTTTTATCCACTTTTGAAAGATTTCCTTGAATATTTAGCTGCTGCTCTACCAACACTGGCGTACTGGGCCCATGTGTTGTCAGGTAGCTGGTGCCACAAGCCATGCCACAGACAGGAAGGTTAGTCACAGTGAATTTTCTTACATCTGGCTCCCTATTTTTGTCTTTTATTTTTGAAGAAAAATCTGGCCTAGAGGACAAAGTCACAACACTTAATTCATACCTACAGACATCAAAGAAAGAACTGTCCTGAAGAACATCCTGCTTAAATGTGTGGAAAGTATACAAACATCTAGTTATGATGAAATGATTTTAAAGCCGATATTTTTTCATGGGAAGATGTGGTTATTTACTCTTTAAAAATTGACATTGCATCACTAAGGACACCATTAGATTGCCTTTATTATTAAAAACCATGATATTTGTTTGCTTTGAAAGATCAGCTTTACAGCTTTTACAGGAATTTAGCAATATTGAGCTCATTTGCCTGCATTTATCTAATGTTGCCACCGAATGCTTAGACATGTTTAACATGATAGTATAAATAAGCTTTGCAGACTTTTAAATTTAATATTGCAATGTTAGTATTTATTAGAGTTTTGCAGTTCAATTTTACTTGATTAGTCTAAACACTGCTTAACAACAACTTGGCTTGTGATGATTTGAAATTGTAGTTTTTTTTCATTTGAAATTGACTGATTTCCAATCTAAATGTGATGGTGGTAATAATCTCTACTTTGGCTGCACATTTGACACAGATATTCAGTAAACACAGTCTATCTCCTGAGATGCATGCAGAGGGAAAACAGGAGATGGCACTCTCGAGTCAAATAAATCTTATCTGACTGGTATTATATGAAGGTTAAATGCGTCCTGTGAGCTCTAGTTGTTTGAAGAGCAACTGCAGCTTGGCCAGCATTTCCATTCAGCTTTATATTGGGATCTAGTTACGGGCAAACTTTTTTTTTTTTCTTCTGGCTTGATGACTCAGTTGCACGCACCTTACATTTATATATTTAGCTTCTCACAAGTGGATATTAAAAATAAAAGAGGAAGGAAACCAACAAAAAGCCATATTCACATTTTATTAATCATTTTCTTTTTGTAATCGTAATTGTGACTGCACTGCTGTGAAAAGCCCATCACTCACAACGGTCAGAAGACAGTGTAAGGAAACACTAAATATGTAGATGTTTAGACATAAAACAGCTACTGAAAAAGAGAACACTTTTTAAAGAGTTGCATGTTTGATATTTAAAGAACTGTGCTGTCTCTTCAATGTAATATGATTAAAATGTGTAACAAAAGTTTTTGTTTTCATAGGTGAAGAATTTGGGGGCGGAAGAGACTTTTCATTGAATTTAATGTCATCAGAAAATATAAATCTGTTTTGGAAGAAAGTACTTTAAATATGTTGAATTATCACCCAGTCCATATTGTAGCGAAGCCTCTGAAAACTGAAAGGCTGTCAAACGAAGCAGTATTTTCCCCTGGGTACACACTTTGCCCTGCTTCAGATAACCGAGGTCCACTGGCTTTGGTGCATCTCCAAAAAGTCCAACAAACTGCTGGAAAAGTACAGCACAAGTATTAGTTGCAGCAGAACTTTGACTAAGATTAATTAGAAAGTTGGATAAACAGAGATGCTGCTTACTCGTTGTATTCTGCAGGAACAAACAGACGTCTAAATTGAGTAATACTTCAAGCTGTTTATGCCAATTCACTAATGATCTCAGTCATGGCTGTATGTTGTATTATGTCACCAGGATCCCCTCTGAAGTATCAGATTTCATAAAAACAGAATCATCTGAACCCAGATACTGACCCCCTGCAGTGATTCCATGCTATGCCTGGACTTTCTGGAATGCAGTTTAGACAGTAACTCAAGCTAGAACAAACTGAAGAGCTAAAAATACCAGCAGTGGGCAGACTGGCTGCTGTGGGAATGAGACAGGGGGCATGGGAGGGTCTTTACATGGGGCTTAAGCAGGCTGGCGTTGGGATAAAGGGATGGACAGCTGGGGTTAGAGATGGTGTAACAGTTAGGAAGAAAATACTGAAGCCAACAGCCTTTACAGCCATTTGATGGTAGAACAGCGAGGTAGATTGTCCTCCTTCCGTTCTCCTCTCCTGTCCTCTTTGACATCTTTTTCTCACCCTCAGAGGTGATGAACTTTGCTCTCAGCTTTAAGCCTCCGACAGCAGGCAGCTCTGGTCCCGGTGCTGGCAGTGGAGCCACTATGGAAAACCTGGAGAAGCAGCTGATCTGCCCTGTCTGCCTGGAGATGTTCTCTAAACCTGTGGTCATCCTGCCCTGCCAGCACAACCTTTGCCGCAAGTGTGCCAACGACATCTTCCAGGTGAGACTGAAAGCATACAAGATGAGACCTTCAGGGTTTCAACCCGAGGTTATAGTGTTCATTTCTGAAGGGGCATTCCACCAAAAACCCTTATCTGTACTCGTCCTCAGAGGCCGAAGTGACCTTAGATTCACAGATATGATGTGCTTTAATGAAAACTCAGTTACACTTCCATGTGAGCACATAGTGTCAGTATACCATATATATATATATATATATATATATATATATATATATATAGCTATATCTCTCTCTCTCTCTATCTCTCTCTCTATGTGTGTGTGTATAATATATATATATATATATATATATATATATATATATATATATACAACTATACTGTTCATACTATTAACTATATTTTATATTCACATGCCACTGAAGTTGAGCTTGTATTTTTGTTTTGACTGAAAAATTACCAAGGAAAAGTGTCCAGAAATTTTTTGAATTTATTGACGATTAAAATTAGGGGAACATCCTCTTTATTGTGCTAAAATAACAAATGTATTATTATTTTTACTTAGATAATCAGAAGAATCGGTAGGAAACATCTGTTCGAAACAGCTGTTTTATAGTTTTCAAAACCATGGTAAGATTTCTTTAAGAACAAACCAAGCAACGTTTCCCACATGTACCCTGACAGCAGAAACATTTAGGCCCAATCTGGGATACTTTTGGCTCTTAGGTTTTAGTTACAGAATTGGCCAGTGTTGTGTAGGCTTGCGGTGGGCTTAATGCAGGTTTTAGCAAGTGTTCTCTGTGTCAGATGCAGCCCAAATATCATGCCACACCAGACATGTGGTCCATGACTGACCTTTGGATGAGTTGATCAAATGAAGGCCAAATGTGGCCCATGGGAAACTGCAAGTGGGCCACATTTATTGCAGTCATTCTTTAGTTTAAAAGGAGCCCAAACAACGTCCTCCTCTCGCTGGAGAGCCATCATTGGACATCTATACTCTCCTCAAAAAAAATTAAAAGAACACTTTTTTAACAGAGTAAAAAAGTGTTCAAGTAAATTAAACTTCTTGGATAATGATCTGGTCAGTTAAGTAGCAGAGGGAGTTGTTAATCAGTTCCAGCTGCTTTGGTGTAATGAAGTCGACAACAGAGGGGCAACAATGAGACGACCCCTAAACAGGAATGATTTTACAGGTGGAGGCCACTGACATTTTTCTTCATCTTTTCTGACTGTTTTTTTTTTTTTTTACTAGGTTTGCATTTGGCTAGCGTCAGTGTCACTACCTGGACTCTACAGAGGTTCCACAGGTAGTCCAGCTCCCCCAGGATGGCATGTGACATTGCCAGAAAGTTTGCTGTGTCTCCCAGCACAGTCTCAAGAGCATGGAGGAGATTCCAGGAGACAGGACGTTACTCTAGGAGAGCTGGGCAGGGCTGTAGAAGGTCCTTAACCCATCAGCAGTATCTGCTCTTTTGTGCAAGGAAGAACAGGATGAGCACTGCCGTGGTGTGAATGTCTCTGACCAAACAATCAGAAATAGAGTTCATGAGGGTGGCCTGAGGGCCTAACGGCCTCTAGTGAGCCCTGTGTTCACTGCCCAGGACCGTGGAGCCTGATTGGCATTTGCCATGGAATGCCAGAATTGGCAGCTCCACCACTGGCACCCTGTGTTTTTCAGAGATGAGAGCAGATTCACCCTGAGCACATGTGACAGACATGAAAGGATTTGGAGAAGTTGTGCAGAATGTCATGCTGCCTGTAACATCATTCAGCATGACCAGTTTGGTGGTGGGTCAGTGATGGGCTGGGAAGACATATCCACGGAGGGACCTCTACAGGCTAGGCAACGGTACCCTGACTGCCATTAGTTATCGGGATGAAATCCTTGGACCAATTGTCAGACCCTACGCTGGTGCAGTGGGCCCTGGGTTCCTCCTGGTGCACGACAGTGCCCGGCCTCATGTGGCGAGAGTGTGCAGGCGGTTCCTGGAGGATGAAGGAAATTTACAGCCCCCTACTTTGCCTGACCTAAATCCGATAGAAAACCCTGGGACAATGTGTTTCAGTTCATCCGATGCCGCCAGGTTGCACCTCAGACTGTCCAGGAGCTCAGAGATGCCTTGGTCCAGATCTGGGAGGAGATCCGCCAGGACACCATCTGTTGTCTCATTAGGAACATGCATTGAAGTTGTCAGGCATGCCTACAACCATGTGGGGGCCATGCAAACTACTGAGTACCATTTTGAGTTGCTGCAATGAAATTTTGGCAAAATGGACTAGCCTGCCGCGTCATCTCTAGCATATATAGCTAGCATGATTTTTTTTTTTTCCTATTGAGAACTGATATGTACTCAGCGTTCCTTTAATTTTCTGGAGCTGTGTCTGCAACAGCATAGAAACAGACTGAATTTAACATCTCTCGCTTTATTTTTCTTTAGTCATCTAACCCCCTGTGGCAGTCCCGTGGCTCCTCCAGTATGAGTGCCAGTGGTGGTCGCTTTCGCTGTCCATCATGTCGCCATGAGGTGGTTCTGGACCGCCACGGAGTCTACGGCCTACAGAGGAACCTGCTGGTGGAGAACATTATTGATATCTACAGACAGCAGGAGTCCTCCAGGCAAGTGAGGAACGGGGGGAAAGAAAAGGTAGCAAGCCAAGCCAATTTTCAGGAGTGTCCCAATTTTAAATGCTCATTTAGTAAACTTTTAAAGTCAACACTTGCACATATAACAGACTCTCCAGGGACCACTGGGGTAGTAGTGATGTGTCAGTGCAGCCACCATATTGCGCTGGTAAATTTTAAAACAGTTTTTCAGCTGTTTGCTTTGTTGTACGAGGATAGGTTACTGTATTTTGTCTTTTGTATTCAAAAACAATACATTTTGTGAAGTTTATTGGAGATGTACAGAACTGTAAAAAAAGTCTAAGATCCCCCTTATTTCTTCATTTCATCTTTTCCTTATTTTATGTTCTTTTCAAAGGCAGACGCTCAAATTAAGCATGACCAACTGTATATGTATAAATCAGTTCTCTTCACTTGTTTTCCTCATTGCACCTATCCCAGTCTTCTCAATCTTGTTCTACCTGTAGCAGGTAGATTGAGAAGTTCGCAAAACATCAAATACATCTGAGCTTACCCAATCTAATTTAAAATGAGCTCAGATTAATTTGAAACATGGTCATGTAATGAGACTAAAATCTAACAGGGCAGAAAAGCCATAAGATGAAAGATTATACTGTATCTGAATCTTGAAAGTGTATTTTAAATAGTGGCATCATTTTGAAACGTTCTAATTTCTTATGAATATGGGACTGATTTTTAGTTCTGAAAGATGTGGCACAAGCAAGAGTAACTGCAGTAATGAGTGACTTCCAACAGAGAGCAGCATTATATTGTTACTGTAGGTTAACGGGCTCCTGACTGCAGTAGCAGAGCTGACGTATTCATACTGTATGCTGAGCTTTTTTTCATTCAGGCTAATGTAAAGTACATGTACAGTAACCTTACAGAAATAATGATAAAACCATGCTTGAATTATCATAAACAACCACATTTTTATGGTCATTTTCTGTTGGTTTTTGGAGTTATTCTTTCTCTAGATTTGGTTTCTCTTTATTCCACTGAGACATATTTAAAGACAAAATTAAAAATGAATGCCAAACGTGCTTTAAAAAGTTAAAATTTGAGAGACATGTTGAAAAGGGCAGTATATAAAAGCCATAAGATCAACTACTGGTGCTTTTATGATGGTCATAATTTGTCTTAAATTTACAGATAGAATTGGTGCATTTTTATTGACTAACAGGTGTAGGACAGAGAGGGGATCAGAATCCTTTATTAATCCCCAGAGGGAAATTACTTAAAGTGAAGATGCTGGGGATTGAACCCAGGGCCACATACATGCAAAGCATGCACTCTACCACTGAGCTACATCCCCATCTAAAGATGCTAGAGATGCCAATTTATCATCAGTTATTTCATTTTAACATCTGAAAATCTCACATTTAAAAATTAAACATTCTAACTTAAAATCTGACCTTTGTATTATTTTTTTTTTTTTTCAAAATGAACTTTAATAATTCAACTGAGCATGCGCTATGAATTTGACCTTTGATTTTTTAAAATGATCAATAAACTAATTATTGCTTCAAAATTATTTTAGTTCAATTCGTTTATACTGTATATCACCTAATAGCTACAATAGTGACCTCAGGGCACTTTATATTGTAAGGTAAATACCCTAAAAGATTATTGATCCCCTTAGTGACACTGGGGAGAAATGAAAACACCATTAACAGGGAAATATGCAATTCCCCCCCTGGGATTAATAAAGTATTCTGATTCTGAAAAATCTACAGCAGAAGTAGGCATTTTGGATTGATAAATATGTATTAGTGTTCGCTATTTGTCAGGTCAAAAGGTGAAATTATTGCATATTATTTTATATGCTGAATGCCTTTCAATCCTACACATTTGACTTGATGTACAGCCACCTACATCATCAGTGTGGTTTGATTAATTTCTATCATTTGTGCAATGTCACGGCCTACCTGAGTATTGTTGCTGACCATGTCCATAACTTTAAGACCACAGTGTATCTTGCTGATGGCTGTTTCCAGCTCGAAAACACGTCACAAAACTCAAATGATCTCAAATTGGTTTCCTGAACATGACAGATGATATCTGCAGATACCAGATCTCAATCCAAATGAGCACCTTTGGGATGTGGTGGAATGGAAGATTTGCATCCTCGTTTTATGGATGTGTAGCTGTCAAATCTGCAGCGGCTGTGTGGTGTGGTTAATAAAGTGACCAGCGAGTGTAGTTTTTCAACCTGTGTATCACAAAGATCTGACCTACAGGCAACAGAAATGAAAGAACACAGATGAAATGATTATATCATGGATGGACTGATGGATGATGGATGGATGGTTATGTATACATAAGTGCACGTTGTGTAAAAAGTTCTAAGCCTCTCTAGTACATCTGCTCTACACACTTACTACAACAAATATTATAAGTCATCCTCGGTGTAAATTTGTCACTTTCTCTCCAGAATAGAAGCTAAATGAGTCAATGGTGAAAGAAAAGTGGCATTTATTAAGAGACAGTAGAGCAGGAGTCCCCTCTTTATCTGTGTGAGCTAAAATAGATGTGATTGTTCACGCGGATGTTCACAAATCTTTTGTAACTTGTGGTTTTCTCGTCATTTTTTCATGGGTGACAGGAATTATCATAACTTAATCATCATTTCTGTCAGAGACGCCTACGTCAGAGTACAAAGGGCAGTGTGTTGCATAAAATTTGGAGTTATCCATGTCCCTGTGAGTTTCCTTTTTTAAAGTAAATGTCTGCCAGTGACAAATTTGGGAGGAGAATGATGTCGAACCACACACAGGCAAATTGGAGATGGAAATGGTAAGCTCCTTCGTGTTCTTATGCCATTCTTGTGGTATATTGTAGGAACACTAGAGGAAATTGACTGCGCTATAAGTGAGCAGTGACACTTTCAGGTGGCAAAGGCACAGCTGTCATCTCTGCCAAACTCTTTATGTAGTTCTTCCATCACCCACTGACGTCAAAATACGTCAGTGATAACAGAAGTAAACTAAGCTGCTTCAACAATACGGACAATGATGCCAAGACTTGAGCATGCTATGCATGGAAATGAGATTAAAAACTGGCCAAGTTTCCTTTTAGCTTCACATTAAGGGTATTAAAATGATGGCTAACGGCTAGTAAAAAAAGACTAAAAATAGTATCATAAAACATCTTGCCTCTGGATTATTTTGCAGTTGAAACATTGGTCTTTATCAGAACTTTCTGTGTGCTTTAAGGTGTACTGAACATATGCCCCTGTAGTCACCAAATGGTAACAGAGTTAGTTAAAGGAGGGGTTTCTGCAGATATATGGATATAAAAATGTAAGACATTTTACATCCTTATTTGCATTACTGTGATGAATTATAAGACTATAGATTTTTACAACCTGGTTTTATGTTAATTCAGTTCAGATGAATTCAAATTTATTTATATAGCGCCAAGGTGCTTCACACTGCAAGGTAAAGACCCTGCAGTAATCAGCAGTGAGCAAGCACTTGGTGACTGCGGGAAGTAGGAACTTCCTTTCAACAGGAAGAGAACTCCGACAGAACCAGACTCAGGGAGGGGCACCCATCTGTCCCAACTGGTTGGGAGTGAGGGGAGAGAGAAGAGTGCAAGGAGAGCAAACAGAGACACAGACTATGGGAGAGAGAAGACAGCATTTAATGGCATGCAGCAGTAGTAAATAAATACGTGGGGAGTGAAAAGAAGTGGGTGGAGAAGAAATGCCCAGCACGTCATAAGAAGCCCCACAGCAGCCTAAACCTATTGCAGCAGAACTAAGCCCTAACTATAAGCTTTATCAAAAAGGAAAGTTTGAAGCCTGATCTTAAAAGTAGAGAGGGTGTCTGTCTCCTGAATACAAACTGGGAGCTGGTTCCACAGGAGAGGGGCCCGATAGCTGAAGGCTCTGCCTCCCATTCTACAATTTAAAATTTATTAATCAGTCAGCTTTAAAAAAAAAAGGTTCTCTGTCATACAGTTAATATAATTTTAGACTAATGAGAATCACAAGTTGTCCAATAACAATATTGCTGTAACAAAATATTAACAAACAATAAATGTTGATAATGATAATAGGAAGAAGTATGACTGCAAATGAGCCAAAAACAGCAACAACAGTGCTTCATTACAGTAAGACTGATGAAATGTTCCTTGGCCAAAGACCACCAGTATGACTGCCTCCTAAAAATGGATATTTAAGAAAGTGGTCCTGCACAAAAAGCCAACTGGGCTATTTTGTCCAGATCCAAAATCCACCAGAGTAAACCCTCATGTGTATTTTTATATCTTGCAGGCTTGTGAGCATGAAGCCGGAGCAGCAGAAGCAGCAGCAGCAGCTAATGTGTGAAGAACACGAAGAGGAGAAGATAAACATCTTCTGCTTGTCCTGCCAGACACCGACCTGCTCCATGTGCAAAGTGTTCGGACAGCACAGAGACTGTGACGTGGCTCCGCTCAGCAGCGTCTACATGACACAGAAGGTAAAGAATCGCTTACATCAGTTAAAGCAGGGGTCTTATTTTAAATCATCTGGCTTTGAACCATTTTACAGCACTTTACTTTTGTCAGGTCACTTCTCGAAAGTTCGCTTCATGACACTTGAAGTGTGTCCTCCTCACTTTACTCCACTTTGCTTAACACTACTCCACTGCAGCTGAATGAAACTTTACACACCTCTCTGTTCACCACACCTCAGCTGAGTTAAGCCACTTCACATTGCTCCACTTCATTTTCTGTGCTGTTCAATTTCATTTCATTCCACTTCCAAGTGGATCTTTTAAGCTCATTTCCAACTCCATACTTTGTCCTTGCAGCCTACAAGAGTTGATTTGCACGATTCATAGTTCCAAAAAGATCCTCATTTGTCTCATACCATTTCAGGCTCTCAGTTCATCCTCTAACTGAAATGAACCATTTTACGGTAGCTCCACCCTGTTTAAGCTAACTATCTTCTGATTCGCCCACCCCTGCAAACAGAAGGTTTGCACAGCAGGTGAGTGGAGCTTTAGTGCTCACAGAACAATGTGCCTGAGATGACCATAATAGGGATATAACATCACTTTCATCATCATCATACAGTACAGAACAAAGTATAAAAGCTGTCTGAAACCAAGCATTTAATTGTCATACATCTACTCACTACTACAAGCACGCCCACACAGGTAAGCATTCACTCATTGCACATCACTTTGTAGTTGATGGTTGATCGCGAGAGGACATTCCAGGCTCCAGTTGCCTAGGCAACCTTCTATAATGTATTTACCACTCAGTCAAATTTCAAATGGTATCCTTCACTCCCACTGAAGGAAAAATTCTGACCCGCCCACTTCATATTGCCAGTGGGTATTTCGCCTGTAGTCAAAAGTTGCTGAAGGTAGCTGACAGTGGTCTCTGGTCACTACGTCAGTATCCCTTACTCATGCTCTAAATTAACCCCCCTGCGGTTTGACATCACTACTACATGACTGGAGTTTCTAAAATAAATCAAGGTTAAAAAGCACTGAAGTCAACTAATCTGAATTAAATGAAAATCAATTAAATGTAATTAATTAAAATAAAATAAAATGCAATGACTGCTGTTTAAATATTATTAATAACATACAGTGACTTCACAATGCAGTGGATACATATATATAAATTCCAGCTTTTTGGTTTATTAGTTTTACGTTTTCTTATTCTTCATTTACATAGATAGTGTTATTAGTTCTTTGCTGACAGGAGTGGCATCCTGTGTGGTCTTCTGCTGCATTCAGAGATGCTCTTCTGCACATGTTGGTTGTAATGAGTAGTTATTTAAGTTACTGTTGCCTTTCTATCAACTTAAAGCAGTCTGGCCATTATCCTCTGACCTCTGGCACAAACATGGATAATTTCTCTTTTTCAGACCATTCTATGTAAACCCTAGAGATGGTTGTGCAAGAAAATCTCAGCAGATGAGTTATTTCTGAAATACTCACACCAGCCTGTCTGGCACCAAGAACCATCTCACATTCAAAGTCACTTAAATCACCTTTTTTCCCCATTCTGAGGCCCTTTAGAACATCAGCTGGTCGTCTTGATCATGTCTACATGCCGAAATGCATGGATTGCTTTGTTATGGTACCATAGTTATCGTGAGCATTGTATTGTGATAGGATAGCATCATGAGTAACTCTGGGATTCCCACTTATATTTTCCACCTCTACTATCCTCATTCTTTACAACGGCCCACTACGCTTCACGTCTCTTTCACCATATCCACTCCTTTTACCTTCACCCAATATTATTGTCAGCTGACTTAAAGAGAATTGTGCTACTAAAGCTTAAGCTTGTTTAAAGGTCAAATGACCACCGAGTTCATCAAATAATCTCCACCATAAAATAATATGGGTTAGTTCTTTCTTATAAAATGCTGACGACCTTTATCTTCCAGCCTTTTTTTTCCCTCAATTCTATTTTTAAAATTTCCTCTCATGTCTCTATTATCCTGCTTTCTTCGCATCTTAGTATCTCTTTCTAAAGCATTACCAAGATACACACTATCTCCCACTGCGGAAACCAACTGGTGACCAGCAGTATGGCTTCATGCCGACAAAGAGTACCACAGATGCAATGTTTGCTTTGAGAGTGTTGATGGAGAAGTATAGAGAAGGTCAGAAGGAGTTGCACTGTGTCTTTGTGGATCTTGAGAAAGCATATGATAGGGTGCTAAGAGAGGAACTGTGGAATTGTATGAGGAAGTCAGGAGTGGCAGAGAAGTATGTGAAGGTGGTGCAGGACATGTATGAGGACAGTGAGACAGTGGTGAGGTGTGCAGTAGGAGTGACAGATGGGTTCAAGGTGGGGGTGAGATTACATCAGGGATCAGCTCTGATGGGAATGAAAGTAAGTAGAAGCAAGACAGAGTACATGTGTGAATGAGAGGAAGGCAGGTGGAACGGTGAAGAAGGAGTAGAGGTACTG
>VUQH01028625.1:21645-33136 GCA_015106775.1 Etroplus canarensis | reverse complement strand
TTTAATAACGTCTTTAAAGATATTATTTAGACTTGCTTTTGTGTGATGATGTCTTATATTTTCTGTTTTTTTCAGTCGTCTGATTAAATAAATTGTCTGTTTATTTTGCATTTTGTGCCCTTTTCTCTATTTGTTTTAACTCTATCCTAACGCTACCTTGATTTGATTGATTTTTGATTGTCTGGCTTTCTGTTTTATTTATCTATACAAGTCCACTTTACAGACTAGACAATACATGCACACCAAAAAAAAAGTGGGCAGTGCTGGGCCAAAAACCAAATCAACAGCTTGCACACAGTGGGACACTTGTATTGTTAATCAGTCTGCACTATGGGTCAGCTCCTTTTGGTTTTCTAATGTTATTGACTAACACAATTAACAGTTAATAAGTAAAATGATCAGTAGATGCAGCTCTAACCGTGACTTTCTTCAGTTAACGTCACAGCTCCTGCTGTGTGCACATTAGAAGACCGTTCTGTTGCACAAACTCAGTCCTCTTACCTGACCTGATGCTCCAGGAAGCTCATGTAGCGGTAGAGCAGGGTATAGGAGGGAGACAGGATCCCGACTGACTTCATCCTCGCCCCCCTCTCCACCGTGCTCTCCACTGCCATGTTGGCAAAGCAGGCGAGGCCAAAGTAGCAGCCCTTACGGAAGTAGCTATGGAAGGGGGGGAGAGGGAGACAGATGAGGCCATGAGTCATGAAAAGCAAAGACACTGCCAGATGGCTGTGCCTCTTTTTTTTTTTCTTTTTTCTTTTTCAGGCAACATTTTCCTCGGCTCTGTCCTGCCAGGATGAAGACATGGGGATGCATCCTAATACTTAAAATTAACTACTAGGTTTTTTGTACTCAAACATTTGTAGGGTGCAGAACTTGCATTCACACACTTACATGAAGTCTGTGCTGACTCGGTGGGAGCCGCTGGCGATGGCTTTAAACTCCACTCCCTCCAAGTCCATATCTTTGGGCAGACACCACTCCAGCATGTTTCCTATCACATTCAATCAACAAAGATAATAATAAAACACACGGGCGAGCAGACAAATACTGATACAGGAACAGACAGTATCAGCACTTCAATTCATTTCCATGAAACAACAATGGGAAAGCCCAACTGGATTCCTTTGAATTCATTAGCTGTTGGTTGAGCACTGAGCAGCAGCTGAGCAAATATCAGCTGATAGGAGCTGAGAAACTGAAGGTGACTCAGACAGTGTGCCTTTCAGTCTTATCATGAGATACATGCATCAGAGTTTCTGCAGTAATCATGAGCTGATTAGTCCTTAAACTGAAGCTGCAGGTGTCTATCATCCACAGGGAAAGATACTTTACAGGCACTGTGACAGCTGGCAGTGCCTTCAAGTGTTTAACTTCGAGTCTCATGCAGTGCTAGGTGTTTCATTCTGTATAGACCAGATGTTATTGATGGGTCTTGATAAACATGGAACGTTATAGTAATTTTATAAAACCAGGATGTTTTGCTTTGATTTGTGATGTATCATGTGGCTACAGATGCTCAATGTGAGTCTATGAGGAATTATCCTAATATCTATATTTTTGTCCCAATATTCTACTACCCTGATAAAGCAGTAGTGTAACTAAATGCTAAAATTAGTGCTTATGTGTTCGTAATAAATCATCTAAACTGTTCTCATACAGCAGGCCTGTAAACTCCATTTTAAGCCTAGGAGGCAGTAAATGGTATGGCACTTACATAGTGTTTTTCTACTCAAACTGAGCAGTAAAAGCCCTTTTTAATACAACCCTCATTCATACATTGCTTTATTCTATGCCTTAAGCACATTTTTAACTAGCACTCACACACTCACTCCGAAGGATGAATCGGGAGCAATTTGGGGTTCAGTGTCATGCCCAAAGACACTTTGGCAACCAACCTTCCGACTGGAAGACAACTTGCTCTACCTCCTGAGCCACAGCCACCATCACCGCCAAGCCTAAATCACCTGGGATCTCCCACTTCAGTACTAACCAGGCCAAACTTTCCTTGGCTTCCAAGATCAAACCAGATCAGGTGTGTTCGGGGTGGTTTGGCCATTAGCTGTAAGTCAGGGGGCATTGAGACACTGCCTGCCTTCTTGTCAACGGTACTTTCTAATAAGGAGGGACTAAAAATCTTCGCCAAAACCCTTTAAAAATATGGAACCAGAGACATTTTTGTCAACACACATCTTCAAAGGTTTATAGAGGGATTGCAAGCTGTCTTTTTTAGGGCACATTTTGCCTTTGACAAGCAAGAATGGGTCTACTGATGTGCAACATATAGGTAAATATTGCTGTATCCTACCCTATAAGATACATTAGAGGTGTGAATCAGAATTGCTGAACCTATGATTAAAATCATGAATTGTTCACCCTATGATAAAATCACGTGTAGTTACCCATGATAACAATGGTAATACAAAACATAAATCTTCTGATAAGTACTCACATTATTTGTGGTGTACTGCAGGGTTCCAATTTAGGCTCTTTTAAATTTTCTGTTAACATGCTTCTACCTGGCAAAATAAAAAGGTCACTTTTCACAAGGCCACACAGACAGCACCCTTGAGACCTGTTGACACAAAATCCCTGATATCAACCACTGGACAGTACAAATTTTTTCTCTTACGCAACACCTCTAATTGAGAACATTTTTAAGTGCTCAGTCCTACAGATTTTGTCAGGACCAGTGAGAGTGCCCCTTATAATACGGAACCAGAAACATTTCTGCCAAAATTATACATCTCACAGGTTTATAGAGGGACTGAAAATGCTTGTTGTTCTCCTGTGTTTAAGGGCAGGCTTTTCCTTTCACAAGCAAGAATACCTACAAGTAGGTAACTGCATAGGATATTGCACATCATCATTTACAACAAAATACGAAACATTGTATAACTGAAGGAGTAAAAAGCCACAAAGAGGAAACGAGCAATGTATTGATTCACTGTGTTGTTGTGTTACTTTTCAATTTTAATATCATTTTAATTAATTACCTCTAATTTGCTTTCCCTAGCTCTTGGCTATTTTTCCACTGGGAACTTCCATTATTCATCACAATTAATTTAACTTTAATTCACTTAACTCTCGTTCACGCAATAAGCACCAATGCTAAGAGTCATGCAGCAGTGATCGTGATAAGTCAAACTGGCGCAGGGAATCCGTTTAGTTTTACCTTTTAGAATGTGGGTTATTGGTGCCAGTGCACTGACAATTATTTCACAAGAGGAAGTCATATTTTGAATACACATATTTATAAATACAGATTTCATAGGACTCTATGGAGACCTGTGAAAATCTAAGAACACACTTACTTCTTTGACAGGAATTAAGAGAGTAAGTAGCAGCCAGATACAGCTAATAAAACAGACTTGATTAACTGATCATCAGCGAGTGTGACCACCTCTATAAAAGTGGAAGTTTTGGCGGTATGCTGGTCTGGTGTGTACTAACACGACACCACAATCTCAGTCAGACGGTGAAATGCTCAGAGAAACAAAAAAAACAAAAGCTCTGCTTCAGACTATAGGCCTCGGGCAGCATGTCAAATTTTAAAGTTCATGACAGTACAATTAGAAAAATAATGAAGTAAAATTAGTATGGCTTGTTTGGAAGGGTTGCTAGGAGAAAGCATCTTCTCTTGAAAAGGAATATGGCAGCATGGCTTAGGTTTGCAAAGTTCTACCCAAACAAACTACAAGACTCCTGGAACAATGTCCTGCAAATAGACAAAACCAAACTTTAGATGTTTGGCCATATGGACAGCACCACGTTTTGAGAACGGTGAAGGTGTGATGATTTGGGATTGTTTTGCAACCACACCTTGCAACTTACAGTCATTGAGCTGGTCATGACCTCGCCTGTATACAAACGTATACAGACAGATGTGAGGTCATCTGTCTGACCGCTAAAGCTTGGCTGAAACAGAATCAGGCAACAGTACAATGATTCCAAACACACCGACAACTCTACAACAGAATGGCTGAAAAAGAAAAGAATCAAGGTGCTGCAAAGGCCCAGTCAAAGTCCAGACCTCAACCCCACTAAAATCCTGTGGCAGCACCTTAAGAGAGCTGTGCATAAACAAATGTCTGCAAACCTCGACGAACTGAAGCAACGCTGCAAAGAAGAGTGCACGCATAAAGTCATACAGAAAACAATTACTTCCAAGTTATTGCTGCTAAAGGTGGTGCTACAATCTGTTGTATCATGAGGTATTCATGTCGGCATAGAGTCCTGTGAAAACTTTCTTTTTCATATGAATTTTGAATTCTCTATTTTAATGGTATGTCTTCTTCTTCTTCTGCAAAATAAAATTATAAAATTATAGTAAATAATAATGCTATTTGTCAACTCCATCTGTGACTTTGTGTGTTGTGAGTTTTGTCTCTTTTTTGGCAAATGAATAATACTCAAAATATGAGTGTGGGTAGGTGTTGACAGAATTTGTCACCGTAACTTTAACAAAGTGTACAAAAAGAGCAATTTCACTATAATTAATGTAAGGTATATTTATAACAAGCTATCAATATTTTGTTTTACAAACATCAGTTATCATCAATACGTTATGTCAGGACATCCCTAGTCCACAGTGCTAATATATTCTTTTGCGATACCATATTCGATGTTGAGGATGGAGCTGCCAGGCAGGAGGAGAAGAGGAAGACCACAGAGAAGATTCATGGATGTAGTGAAGGAGGACATGCAGAGGGTTGGTGTGAGGGAAGCGGATGCAAGGGATAGGGTGAGATGGAGGCAGATGATCCGCTGTGGCGACCCCTAACGGGAACAGCCAAAAGAAGAAGAAGAAGAAGATTCTCCCGCTATAAAAAACATTCCAAGAGAATACTGCTGATAATTCTATGTGAGTGTTAAAGAAGCGGTCACAGTGTATGGTTTACTCACTGTTTTGTGGCAGTTATCTTTAGGATAAGGTGGCTGTGGCTCAGGAGGCAGAGTGGGTCGTCCTCTAACCAAAAAGTTGGTTGGTTCGATCCTCTGCTGCTCTAGTCTATATGTCGAAGTGTCCTTGGGCAAGAAACCGAACCAATGTGTATGTGATGGTCAAAGGCATAGAATAAAGTGCTGGATGAGTGAAGCTTATAGTAAAAAGTGTTTTGAGAGCTCAGTTAGAGTAGAAAAGCATTATATAAGTACCAGTCCATTTAAAATCCTACAGTTTAACAGCTTTGATGTTGTCTTATATGTATCATACCATATAATGAACAACATCTTGACAGAAATGTCTAACTACAAATAATGTTGCAAGATGAAAATATAATTATTAGCAGTGGGGGGAAAAAAATCAACTCAGTATCGTATTGTGATATTTTGCCTGACCATATTGTATCGATACAGGGATAGTAAATATCGATAACCTTTTATAAAAAGCTGAAAATAAGCCTTAAATGTTTTGGTACTAGAATAATATAAGGAATTGATTTTCAGTCCACCTCTGTCATCTACATATATTTTCAAATCCTTCAGTCACTGAAGGGGCTGTGTAACTTTCACTGTACAAGCTGCACCATTCAAAATACATTTTACGGTGCAGTGTGCCACTCGTGTTTGGATTCAGTTAAGTTGGATAATACTGTAATACAAACAGCCTTTTTTTGTCATTAATGACAGGTTTCAGTTACAGTGTCGGTCAGTCCGTCTGCCTGACAGTCTCGTTTTTCTGCGATAAAAATGACAGAAATGAGAGGAACGGACCGAGAACGTTGTACAAAACAAATATCGACGAGGTAGATCGCAACCGCAAAATGTGTAAAAATCACAATAACATCATACGAGTAAAATATCGCGATAATATCGTATCACGGGGGCTCAGGCGGTTCCCACCTTTGAAACATGGCTCTGTTAATGAGGACGTGTGTGTGTGCCAAAGGGTCATGGGGTGAACTGAAGGTTTGATTGGTTTCTAACTGAAGGTCTTTCCTTCGCTCATCCATCACACCTTTTCTCCTGGTCTCATGTCAGCCTCACATGCTGCAAAACCATGAAGTGCCCAGCTCCACCCTGTAGGGTCTCTCCTGCACTGCATGCATTCAAAGCACCATCATGAATCCTGTGTTTGTTCACCTGCAACTGTCTCACAGGGGCTCACAGCCACTGAACATACATGGGTCCTCTGTGCACAAAGCAGCAGCTAATTGGGTTTCTATCACAGCACTCTTCCTGACATTTCGTCGTGTCTATTCTGCCATCGTGCTTTAAAATAATGTCTCTAAACTAATGGCCAAGTCAGGAAAAGCCACACCTGTAGGAGAGGGGTCTGCAGACTTGGGTCGCTCCCTCTGTTTATTCTGTCCTGGCTCTAAACAGCTCGTTCCCATTTGCTGTAATAAATCTTTTTCTGTGTTTTTCTTCATAAAGGGAAAAGTGATTCCATGTTACACATTTTATGTCCCACCTGATCTGGTATTGAACGTGACCACAAACACCGAAACAATCTGGTCCTTTTCCTCCCATTTCACCATCCTGTCTTCCAGCGGCGCCTCCCTCGGTCCTGCATCCGAGGGATGCTGCTCCCTGTCGGGAGGCAGCGCTTCGCCCGTGCCCGCCAGAGCGCCGGAGGTCGCGGGCGGAGCGCCGCGGCCGTCTGAGACAGACCTGTCGGCGGCGGGACCCCCCGGTCCGCCGCTCCACCCAAACCCGGGCGCGGAGCATCCCAATAAGGCACGGCTGTTGGAGGGGCTCGACAGTCGTTCCTTGGCCGGGGAGGCACCGCCGGGCTTCTCCGCGGACGGAACCTCCTCCCAGTCCAGCAGAGGGGCTCGGTCCGACCGCTCCACCATCCTGTCGGCGGTCCCGCCTCAGTCTGACCACGCACAGCAGCTTGCACGCCAAGCTTTAAAACCTTGACAGTCTCTGGCGAGCAGAAATTTGATGCTGTTCAGAGAGGGCAACTCCTTCGTCTAATGCGGGCTGCGTTCAAAACTAGTCGCAGTGTTGTTTGTCACATTCCCTGGACTGAGAGTAGCTTCTAAACACGTGGGAACGCCAATCCGTTTTGACTTTTTGAACGCACCCTGAACGTAAAAGCCTCGCGTTGAATCTTCCTTTCTCGCGCGGCACTTTCGATCCAAACGGTTTGTTTTTTTTAATAAAGCAGTGCCAGGGCCGATTCTAGAGGGGGGCGTGAGGTGGCACTAAGCCCCCCAAACCATTATTAGGCCAAAATTACTCAAATACTTTACTGAAGTATAGGTTTAATGCACTTGTAGTTCTATGTTATGCTACTTTCTGCTTCCACACTATTAGATTTTGGATGTGAATGTTGCACTTTGTACTCCATACTATTTATTTTAAAGCTTTAGTTACTTATATTCAGGCCCAAAAGGAATCTGCGGAATTTTTCAGAATTTTCTGATCCAAAAATCTGCAGAATTATCAACAATGATTTAAAAATATAACAAGCTTATGTGGCGTATTCAAATTCCCTTAAAACGCTGGACCAATGATGTTAGATAGACGTATACATAACATATACTGCTGACATTCACACTTTAAAGCCCATTTATACCACTCCCCTAAACGCACCACATATGCAATTATTCGGCAACTGTGTGGGAAACATGTTCAGTTCAACTGAATCACGTCGAATACTTCTACAAACAGCAATATGCATTGGAGGTATGTTTGTTATATGTTACACATATGTTAAAAACATGTTACTCATAGTTATTAATATGTTTTGGGTACCTCCACATATTTCGACATGAGTAACGTGAGTCTCCGATTGCATTAAGCACCTGCAACATATAGTCCTCATATGCGGGATGAAGGGCCATACCGCAGGCAAGCATCGCAGGTTTTGTTCATGCTCAAAACTTTCCGGCAACCTCGCTGTACTACCTTGTAGAATGGCGTAATTGTGTGTGCTCTTAACACACACAAAGCTTCCCTAGAACGTAACTGACGTGCTTGCAGTTTTTTTTTTCCTACGCCAGCATACACTTGTTAAATAATCATGGTGTGACAGGGGCTTTAGATGCTTTGCTATTTTCATGTGATAAATACGACACATAAGACAAAAAACATCATATCCAGTGATTTGTAAGCCAATTTTCATTTCTGAATAAATATTCTGATTTCCCATGCCCCCCCATCCTGTGCCACCCCATTTTAAAAATCCTGCATACACCCCTGGCAACCACTACTACACACTTTGCGCTGTAAGGATTTTTTATAAATTGTTACCTTTCAATAAATTATCTGGAAATGATTGGAATTCGCTCTGTTTGTGGCTGTATATTTATTTTAGTTTTTCTAAATAGCGTTTGTTTGTGGCGAATCTTACGAAGCGGAATCCAAGCGACACTTGATGACATCGTCCAGCGACACGTCGACCAGACGGAAGAGGATCCCCGTCCAAGCAGCCTGACGTTATACTGGTGAAACAAGGACCCCTGGTCTGATTAAAATGGGTGAGTGTTTGAGCCGTCGCTGGGTAAAATGTGCTTGTGTGTAGATGCGTGTAACCCTCCGTGTGTGTGAATAATTAAACGGCGGCGTGTTCCTTTTTCCCGTGTGCCTGCTGTTAAGCCTGCTAGATTTCCAGCTAACGTTAGCCACGGTGGAAACCGTTTATCTTCATTCATGTCGGGTTGAAGTTGAGGTTTTCCGTCGGCACGGCTCTGCTGAAACTATAACAGCTGCATGCTGGCGTTGTGGACGACGGCACGCTTTGTTTTTGTCTTAAAGTTAACATGCCGTAACGTCAGTGAGTGCGGCTAAGCTAAGTGGTGTAACCACCTGTCTGACACTGACAGCAGATTTGGGCAAATCAGGAACGGAGAGGAGAATTACACGCCTAAATATGTTGTTTATTAAAACTGTGGGGGGGTCGATACGGTATCGTACCGCGATATTTTCCTGGCGATATTGTGTCTACACAGGCATATAAATAGCAAGAGTCTATTATAAAAATTGAACGTATTAGTACTGGAATTTAAAGTATTTTCAGCTGCTCCCTTGTATTCCCCCCTCCCCCCACCCCCCAAGGGGTGACTGCAGAAGATTTGCACCAGATGCCCTTCCTGATACAACCCTCCATGGTGAGTGGGGCTCGTGTCCCCTCCCGGAATCAAACCAGGGACCTTTCACTTGTAAGGCGAATGTGTAAACCAGTACACCGCAGGGACACTGTTATAGTAGCCCTGTATTATAATATATTCTATTATACTAGAATAATAAAAGCTGTTGTTTATCAGTTCACTGATGTAATCCATTTTCAAATCCTAAAGTTGCAAATACATGCAGTGGTACAGTATGCCACACACGTTAAGCTGGATGAGACTGTAATACAAACAGTTTTTTTGTTCTTTATGACAGGTTTTAATTACAGTCCGTCTGTCTGCTTGACAATCCCCACTTTGCAGGAATAGAAATGAGTGAGATCTTTAACTTATCGGATAAGACAGATATCAGTAAAATTTACCTTTGTGGATTTGATTTGCAGTTTAAAAAAGGTGGTAAATCACAATACATAGCAGTATATTTTATGCATGTGGTGGTTTGCACATTCGCCTTACCTGGTCCGATTCCAGGTGGGGACACGAGACCCTCTCACCATGGAGAGTTGCGTAAGGAAGGGCAACCAGTGTAAAACCTCTTGAGTACTGATGAGGTTTAATCCACTGAGGTGACCCCTTGGGGAGAATATAAGGGAGCAGCAGAAGGAACGTTTACTCGGCGTATCACAAAATGTTTAAAATTGCAATAATATATCTCAAGTTAAGTGTTGTTATAATATCATATCATGGGGTCTTTTGTATTATTTACAATCAACCTTTTATTTTCTTCACTTCCTCTGTAATTCTGCAACTAATATAGGACTTTACTAATTTCTAGTTTACTTTATGTTAACTTAACTAACTTTTTTTAGTTATATTTATGCTAATGTCAAAAAAGATGAATACCATGTCATTGGCTTCCACACATCAAAGTGACACAATGCCCCCACAACAAATCCAAACAATCCAGTTTCTAATAAAGAAAAAACCAGCAAGAAGTGTCCGATCCCCTGTACAAAACCATGTTCCCAGGAAATTTGGGGTACTTTTCAAAATACAGTATAAGCATTTGAGCCTTTAACAGCTAAAAGTAGAAAGAAACGATTTTCAATCATTTTACTGTCCAACTTAACTGTATTTTGCAGATATACACAAATTTAGAATATTATGACTGCAACATGCTGAACAAATGTTGGGATAGAGTTAAAAGTTAGATTAAATATGTATTGGTTTGGAAGATTCCACATTAAGCTGATTTGTAGCAGGTGAGATGTATAAATGCAACGTCCGTCAAAGGCTCAGTCTTAGCGAGCAAGGATGTGGTGTGGCTCACCCCTTTGTGCCAAAATTAATGCGAGAATTGGGAGTCAGTTCAAGATTGCAGAGAATTTAGGTCTTTCAGCATTACAGTGTATAATATTTTGAAAAGATTCTGAGAATTTTGAGACCTCTCAGTGCATGAAGGGCAAAGTCAGAGCCTTCTGATTAATGCACGTGATCTTTAAACCTTCAGGCAACACTCCCTGTAGCCATCTGGGTTTAGAAAGCAACTGTCACTTAACAGTCTGTTGCTGCCTCCAGAAACTTGAAACTGTATAATGCAAGAAGAAATCCATACATCAACTCTATGCAGAAACACTGCTGAGTTCTGCAGGCCTGAGCTCATCTCAAATAGACCAAAATACTGTGGAACTCCTTTATTTTTGGAAAAATACGGGAGTTGAGTTATACGTGCCAGAGATAAAATGACCATCCAGATTATTATCAGCAAAAAGTGCAAAAGCCAGCATCTGTGATGGTATGGGGGTACATCACTGCCCACAGCATAGCTACGTTGCATGTGTGTGAAGGTGCCATTGACTTTGAGGTGGTTATTAGGATTTAAGAGATGCTGCCATCAAGGTGACGTCTCCTCCTGGGATGTCCATGCTGATTACAGCAGAGCAGTCCCAGATCACATTGTGCACAGGCTACAACAGTATGGCTTTAAAGATTCAGAGTGTGTGTGTGCTTGACTATCCTGTTGCCAGTCAAGCTCTATCCTCCATCCTCCTGAAATGTTATATCAAGCAGGAATGGACAAGATTTCCAGTTGCAAAACTCCAGCAGTTAGTATCCTTGGTTCCAAAATGATTAAAGAGAGTTATTAAAAATAAAGATGATGTAACACAGTGGTCAACATGCCTCAGTTCCACTTTAGTTCAGTATGTTACAGCCATCAAATTCTAAATTTGTGTATTTTTACAAAATACAAATAAGTTGATCAGTAAAAGTATTGAATTTTTTTTTGTCCTTAAATGAAAGTTTACATGAGTTAACTTATCACAGCTTTTTTTTTTTTTTTTTTTTTTTTTTTTTTTTAAAATTTTTTTTTTTTGTTTTTCTCACCACTGTATTTTTTTTTTGTTCTTCAGGTGGTTTCTTCTCTAGTCTCTTCTCCGGCCTGTTTGGCACCAGGGAGATGAGGATTT
>VUQH01028625.1:3249-21625 GCA_015106775.1 Etroplus canarensis | reverse complement strand
AACTTTTCTAGAAATGCTCTTTCTACATTTTCTGCTAATTCAGTACTCAACATTTGTTTTTGTTTTTCTCACCACTGTATTTTTTTTTTGTTCTTCAGGTGGTTTCTTCTCTAGTCTCTTCTCCGGCCTGTTTGGCACCAGGGAGATGAGGATTTTGATCCTGGGTTTGGACGGTGCAGGAAAAACCACAATTCTGTACAGGCTACAGGTTGGAGAGGTGGTCACCACAATCCCCAGTATGTATTAATTTTGTCTGTCTCTAGGTAACGCACATAATATGCCCTTTAATCAAGTGCCCTGTTTTTAAACGTATGAAAACTGCGTATTTATGCACAGGAATTACATTATAGGTAGCATCAAGAGGTAAACCTGCAGGCAAAATGCTAATACAGGTTTCACTCATTACACAGAGGTTTTTTGATTGAGACAAGGAACACTGGTGGAGGAAAACGTATCCTCGGGTCTATTGAACAGCTTTTATCTGAGCTAATTAAGTATGTACTAAATTAAAAAGAATGTTTCAGTAGCATCCTCTTTTCACTGAACGCTTAAACAAAACCACCAGCTGGATAATGTCAATATACAGATAGCTGTGATGCTAGGGGAAAAACACATACTTTGATTAAATGATTAGAATAAAAAACATACTTTTATCAGTGTGTTTGTAGAATCTAAAAACAGAACTTGAGGTATTCCCAGTGATTCTCAAATGGTGTGCAAAGGCACAGTATGAAAGGCCAGGTGTGTCAGGAGATATTCTGATCATCTTATCACATTAAAGAAGATGATGATATACTTTATTAATCCCCTACTGGGGAAATTAGCATGCTGTTGCAACATACAACCCCAGCCCAGTCGCACAGAAATGCTCAGTTTGAGACATCAAAGGCCAGCGAGGAGTTAAGCGAGTAGGTGAATTGTTCACCTCCTTCTGTTAGTAGGCAGTATTGCAAAAGCTACCTGTTGTATGGCTCCAGCTGGACCGGGGACGTCAACAGCTCAAGTGTGTCACCTGCTGGGAGAAGTTGGCTCATGTGAACATGGTCCCAAGCAAGCTAAGATGCGCTCTGAAACCAAACATGACTTTACTTCACAAACCAGAGGGAGCGAGATTGTGTGAAATCTGTCACCCTACATCCAGATGCGGTAAATAGTCTGTGAAAAGGACTTAATCTGATTGTTCAGTCTAAAAAAAAAAGAAATGATGCCATGGGTGATATTTTGCCAAGATATGAAGACAGTTTGTCTCTGGCAAATAAAAGGTTAAAAACCACTGACATAGACACATCTGCTTCTGTAAATCAAGACTGATCAACACTATAAATATCAGAAGTTATCTGACTCCTGGGATTAATGAAGTATTCTGATTCTGAAATTGTTCAGCTCACCAATAGACTGGTTTTTATACAGATTTTAATTAGGAGCATAATCTTTACGCTGTGTGTGCATCTGACTTCCTCCTTTAAATTGTTATCGCTAATTTCAGTCACAGGCTTGTTGTGCCGCTCCAGTCAGTAAGGCGAAAATTTTTGAGGACGGCAGTTTACTCAGAATAAAGGTTCAGCGTTCTCTGTTTTAAGTTAGTTATGGACTTATTAGTTTCAGGGGCAACGATATGGTTTGTTTAAAGACAAGTTTACTTTATTTCTCCCAGTGGAGAACTTGCCTTGGTTCAGGAAACTGCCACATCCAACATTACAATCCAAACAGCTTTAAAACACATGAATAAAATAAAATCACGCCACATAACATTTCTTATTATACTTAATAAACAGTGTTTTATTATTGCCGTATTTTTCTTTTCATGTAATCTTTGGAAAATACCCCCTTTCTCTTTCTAATAGCAAATACCTGAAAATAGATTTTTTTAATGCTGTGTGTGTTTTATAATTTCATGATATGCACATAGTCTTGAGGTGCATTTGGATAAAATTGTAATAGTTGGTGCTCTGTGTTAATTTTATCAATCTGCATTTTTATTTCCTCTCTGCAGCAATCGGCTTTAACGTGGAGACGGTCACATACAAAAACCTGAAGTTCCAGGTGTGGGATCTGGGAGGACAGACGAGTATCAGGTGGGTGTGAACAGCATATGGTGACTGTGCTGCGAAGCTCCCACATGTGAATGCGTGCAAATGCATGCTCATGGAAGAGTTTTTAAGTACCGAAAAGTGAGGTGTTCGTGTCAAATTTGAGATTTAGACTTTTCTTTAGGGGCATGTAAACATATCAAGATAAGCTCTGGTCTGGAGAACACAGATTGCTCTCTGTAGAACTTGGCTTGTTCTCCATATCTCACCATCATTCACTTTCACCTTCTTCCACATCACCTTCCAAGTGTTTGAGCTTTCTGCTTCAGCTTTTTTTCTCGATAGTTGCACGCTATCACCACCTCTCTGTTGCTTTCTGATGGAACCGCTTCCTCTCCTCCTACATGTCTGTCGCTTATTTACCAACATTTGTCCTCAATTTTCTGCTTCACAGGCCCTACTGGCGGTGCTATTACTCAAACACAGATGCAGTCATCTACGTCGTGGACAGCAGCGACCGGGACAGGATGGGAATCTCAAAGTCTGAGCTGGTTGCCATGTTGGAGGTAGGTGTAGCACTAATATACGGAGCAGCCAATTATTGACTTTATTGGAATTTAAAATGTCTTTTTTATGACATAATATTGTGACCTTGTCTCATTCAGGAAGAGGAGCTGAAGAAGGCGATCCTTGTGGTGTTTGCGAACAAACAGGACATGGATCAGGCCATGACGCCGACTGAGGTGGCTAACGCTCTGGGCCTCCCCGCCCTCAAAGACAGAAAATGGCAGATCTTCAAGACTTCAGCCACCAAGGGCACAGGCCTGGACGAGGCTATGGAGTGGTAGGATGCTACCCTTATAGAGAAATCAGGAAAATGGAAGGAAATCACGTCGTCTTTGTGTTTACTGAGGCTGAATTATATTTGCTCTCTCTCGTAGGTTGGTGGATGCCTTGAAGAGTCGGCAGTAAAAGGCTGCCACCCAATCTGTGTATATGTATTTCTGACCTTTGATCCTTCTGTATGAAGCCTTGTGATGGACCGCTCCCCATGTCCCCCTTTCCTTTGGACAAGTGATTGCACTCCTATCCTCCCCTTTTCTCTCCCCTACATTACACCCATCGGAAGCCTTTGGCCGAGTCCTCCCCACGCCGAGCGCCTTTGAAACCTGGGACTGAAAAGCAGAGGCTGCAGTAACATGTGGACTGGACACAAACATATGAAGGTTTTGGTGAACTACAAGACTGCAGTGATGGATGGGCAATGGTTCGATCAACATATTCCTGTTTTGGAAATGCATCAAAGCATCAGTTGACACCTGTGAAATACCTAATGTTGCTAATTTCATCACTCCATTTGGAATAGTTTGAAGTCGTCACAGATTAAAAGATTCAGTTAACTGCAGCTTTTTAATCTACTCAAAGGATGCTCTGCAGCCAGGAAGTGATTACCATATGATGGGCACTACAGACGCCTAAAAGATGCAATGAAGACCCACCAGGAGGCAGCGTTTGATCATTAAGGCACAAACAACTTTAAGATGTGAGAGGGGCTTGATCTCCACCTCATTACACAATGTTTCTAGTACACTGGCCTGGATACTGCATTGATTTTTCCATTTATTAATGAAAACGGCATCAGTGGTGTATTTTACTTATTAAACAAGAATTTTGCCTCAAAGGTGAAGAAAATAAAAGCCTATTTCTGTGCATCGACTGTCCTCTAACCAAGTGTTACTGCAGCCTCACTATTTTTTTGTACTATATATTTGGTAGATGGTATGTCAGTGATTCCTGTTTGTTCCTCCTGTTCATTTCTGTTCTGAATAATTTAGTGTTTGAAACTTTTTTCCATTTAAAATCTTTGGGTGCAGCTTTTGGCATATTAGTATTTCAGTCATTGAACACTAACTGTATGCTTAAAGTTTTATGGTTGCATATTTATATCTGCTTGTACAGTGAAACTAATTCTCAGTAAAGACTGCTTTCAGTGATTGTACCAATGTGAGTATGAAATGAGACTTGACTGAATACTGAAACAGAGGATTACAAAATCTTTTAATTACAAAAACATGTACATTTAACCTGCACAGGATAGAAATCTGAGCAAAATCGTAGTCCGTTCACAGCAGGAAAATATAGATTTCAACTTTGCAATTCATATGAATTAGCGATGCACCATGCTGTGTAAACAGATGTGAACATGATTTGTCTGTCCAAACACAAGGATGCTGGATTAGATCATTATTCTATGGGTTTGACCCAGCATCCTTGCTCTGTACACACCAGGGTGAAGCATCTGAATATTTAAAGTCATAATGTAACATCATGAGGTTAGACATATTAAATCTGGAACCAGGGTGTGTCCAGCTAATGCCTCCTTTGAGTCCCTGTACTGCATCAGCTGGCCAGCCTTCGTTCCTGCCGTGTGTCCTTGGCTCACTGCACCATGGCCAGGTCTTTGAGCGCGTGGCTCCGCTGCTTCTTGGCTTTATATCCGGGCCGGAGGAACTCGATCTTCCTCTTTTTGGCTTCAATTTTGTTCTTGTGCTTCTTGAGCTTCTTCTTGGCAGCGATGTCTGGGTTCGCCACCGCCTGTGGAGAGATCAGAGGACAAATTGTAAAGATTGTAAGTTTGTAAAAATTAAGGTTGTTGCTCTTGTGTTTATCCTTTTGGTGTCCATCGTACCTGCATGGCTCTGTGTCTTTTGCGTGCTGCTCGCCTCTGTGAGAATTCCTTCTGGACAGCAGAGAAGGCCAGAGAGAATCTCTCCAGCCCCACTTGTTTCTTCAGCAGCTCAATAAGCTCCTGGGCCAGGTTCTTCAGTGTGGGATCTGAATAAGAGAACAGAGGCCATTAAGTGAAACCCAAAATGTTTGTTCTTGTTGGGATTTTTTGATTCTTTCCAAGACAGATTAGGAGCAGGTACCTTGGTCTGCATATGTGCTATCGAGCTCTCTGTACAGAGGCGTGATGATGGTGGTCAAATACGGGCCAAGTCGTTCTTTCCCCAAGTACATGGCTATTGCCCCCATGAACTTAAATACACATGTTCTCTGTGGGAGAAATCACAAGGAGGGAATGTTAAAGAAGAAATATTGCTGTAGCTTGGGCACTTCAGTCATCAGAGGGTAAAAATGTAGTTTGTGTACCTTGAGGGGAACTTTAGGAGTGTAAGCAGCCTCTCTCTTTGCCATCAGAGACAGCTTCTTCATCAACCACAGAAGGGAAGGAGGTCGGTCATCCTTGTCATCATCTTCCTTTTCTTTCTCCTCCATCTCCTCCTCTTCTTCATAATTTGCATTATCACCATTCTCTCTTAGCTCCTCCTCCATCTCTTTAACTTCTTCCTCATTAGAAATGATCTGGGACTCTGGAGAAATGAGGTAGATCACCTGGCCGATGAACAGCAGGTTCTTGATCACCTGTGGGTGAAGCGGAAGACATTTGTTAGCCAAAAATATCTGTATGATTTAATCCTTAAATGTCTCAAGCAGAGGTGCTTTGGTGAGGTTTGTGCACCTGCTCTCCCGATGCCGTGTCCAGGAACTTGGACTGCAGCTGATAGCAGAAAGACAGCGCCAACTCTCTCATCTGGAGGTCAGAAAACAGGGGAAAGCAAATTTTACTCCAAAGATAAGACCAAAAAATTAAAAAGCTGCAAGACGAACAAGCGGTCTTTACCTTCTTGTCCAGGTTGGTGGTGATAAAGTCAGTGGCTGCTGACTGAGACGTAGCATCTCCCTCACCTCTCCAAACTGCGACCAGCTGTTCTGCCTGCTGAGCTGCGAACAGCTGACCGAAAAGCTGCGAAGCAGTCAGCCACACCCAGCAGTGAGGGTACCGCAGGTGGGCTTCGATGTGACCTAAATGTGTTCAAGAAATAAAGGGGGTCAGAGTGCTTTAAAGAACATGTGCAAGTCAGCAATAAAAAGGTCACATGTTGGCTCTTTACCCCAGATGTTACGGAGTGTGTCGTGAGGCTTGCTGAGCTCCAGCAGGCCGCAGTGTTTGCTCAGTTTGGTGAGGAGAGTCATATAACTGAAGAGCAGCCTGTCAGCTCCTTTCTCCTCCTGCTCCTCTTCAATCTGGGAGAGAAATTTATACATTTAGAGTTCAGTCTGAACTCTATAATAATTAAACACTCCTTACGCGGTTTACTCACTTCTTCATAGTTGTCAGGTCTGATCTCCCTCTCCAGCAGCGGCAGCAGGTCGTCCAGTCGACGGGCAAATTTCTCCTCCTCGACCTCCACAAACAGACCACAAATCTGCGCCCCGAGGCGCCGCAGGTTGGCCTAGGAATGAGAGCAGCTCTGAATTTAACATTAGAGCTTTTAATACGGCTATGTAAAAGCTGCCAACTTAAACTAAATCAATGAATTATTTTACATAAATGCACCAATTTTTGTCAGATTCAGGTTGCAGGGGCAGCAGTCTAAGCAGAGACGCTCAGAACTCCCTCTCACCCCTTTTAATTTCTAAGATGTGACGATCTGATATTTCAGATTTATATTTATTTCTGTTTATTTACCTTTGAAATAAAGCCCCTACTTGCTTTCAGCTCCATTTTATTCTATATTTTTTATTAATTTTTATTTTTTCATTTTCATTTCTGTTCTATTTTCTCACCTTTTTATTTTTTAACAGAAAAAACTCAATCCTGACTGTTATTTTTAGATAGATTAGCTCAGCACCTTAGATAGCATCGTAGGAGGCAGTAATTTGTGTTATAAGCCTGGGTCAATAAACAAATGGGGAAAAAGCTGATCCAACTGTTTATTAATTATTTTGGCAAATTTGGTCCTCCATAAACTTTCATGTCACCACACTTAAAAAATACACACATGTGAACAAATACATAGAAAAATCTTCAAAATAATTTGTGTGTGTACCTTCTCTGCATTCAACCAAGTGTTGACAACTGAGAACAAGGTGTTCTGATTGTTTGAGTCCAGCTGTGTGAGAAGGGTCTTGATGGCCATGGCAGCCATTTTCTTACACCGTGCAGAATTATCGTTGACGACAACAAGAGCGAGTGGGGCGAAGAACAGAGCGCTGTGCCCCAAGAGCAGGTTCTAAACAGGAAAAAAAGTGGAATAATAGGTTGTTGAATGCTGGGAGTAAACGGCAACAGTTAGGTAATGAGTTTCATGATCTTGCTGCATATGGCGGTTCTCTTATTTTGTCCATTTTTGCACACCTGAGGGAAAGTCTGGAAGATGTACGCCATCATCTCCAGCACCGACTCCCTGCCTGTGTCTTGCTCATAATTCAGCTGAGCCACTACAAATTCCAGGTGCTTTTTCAGCTTCTTCCCCAGTGGGTAGTCCAGCAGGTACTTCAGATAGATCTGCGCCCCACAAAAGCATGTTCATTTATAAATATCAATCGGTGTGAGTTAAAAAAAAAGAAAAATGTGCCCTTTGTGAGTTTGTACCTGTCGACAGTGGATTCTGATCATTGCGCTGCTGCCAGTGACCGACAGCTTGGCCACTTTTTTCATCACCTCCTCCATCTCAGGAACAACCAGCTTCCTGGACAGAATTGCCTGGCGTGTACACACACACGTGTGAATACATAGCATCTTACGAAAGAAACATCTTGACAAGACCTCCACTGGTTACCTTCAGCAGACCAAAGGCAGTGGCCTGGCGTGAATGGTCATAGATGTCCTCCTCAGCATATCCCAGAAGCACCTGGAGCTGTGTCTCAGAGATGTTGTTGCTTTTGACATTCTTCACCAGAACAGTCATGGCCTGAGACACAAAAGGAAAACACATTACCACGAGAAAATCTATGACTTTAGTTTTGTTTCCTTTAGGTGTGGGGAACTGAAGCTGTCACATCTATCTACGCGCTCTTCAATGCCACAAAACCGCTTCTTTTGGATGCTCCTGTTCGGGGTCGCCACAGCGGATCATCTGCCTACATCTCACCCTTTACCTTACATCCTCTTCTGTCACACCAGTCCTCTTCGTGTCCTCCTTAACTACATATATGAACCTTCTCTGTGGTCTTCCTCTTCTCCTCCTGCCTGGCAACTCCATCGTCAACATCCTTTGTCCAGTATATTCACTATCCCTCCTCTGCACATGTCCAAACCATCTCAGCCTGAGCCTTCCCTCTGATGGCCCTCATTTCCAATCTTTTCCATCACTCACAGTGAAAATCTCAACATCTTCAATTCTGCCAGTTCCAACTCCACCTCTTGGTTTTTTTGTGTCACTGTCTCCAAGCCAAACCATACATCATAGCAGGTCTCACTACTGTCTAATAAACCTGTCCTTTCACTCTTTCTGCAACCTTTCTGTCACTTGTCTCCACCATACCTGCACTCTCTTCCTCACCCCTCTTATACACGATCCATGTGTTTGGATTGTTGATATCAGGTCTTTAAACTCGTCCACCTTCACTACCTCTACTGCCTCCCTCTCATTCAGACATGTACTCTATCTTGCTACTACCGACTTTCATTCGACTTCTCTCTTGGCACCCTATCATATGCGTTCTCAAGATCCACAAAGACACAGTGCAACTCCTTCTGACCTTCCCCATACTTCTTCATCGACACTCTCACAGCAAATTCAACCTGATTCCTCTGTAGTTATGTGCTCTGCCCATCACCCTTATTCTAAATTCACTTAATTCAGACCCCAACAAACCTTTCACAGCACCAAATTCAAAGCAGCAACAAACATGCAACTTCTTTATTCTGTGAAGTAAAATGGCTGTTTTTGACAAAGAACTTCAGTGGCTGATGGTCTGAGGGCCAAAAGGTAAAGCAGTGAAATATCCTAAAAATAGCATGTGTCATCCTTCATCTACTTTCAATAATACCCAACTGTTTGAAGGTAGAACATGCAACCTCACTTTGAAGAAGCCAAACTATCCCTTCAAGGTCCACCTACATGTGTATTTTACAGCGTAGTTTTACCTTGAAGCAATTCTGGACCAGCTGGTAGTTCTCTCCACGGGCAGCTCCAGCCTTGGAGTAATCCTTCAGCAGGACAAAGAGCTGTTTGGTCAGCTGGCAGGCGTTTTGCTCCACTGATGGCAGAGGGAATTTCAACAGCCAAGTGAATGCGATCAGAGCCTCTGTAATCACCTGAGAGGGAGAGAAGAACAGGGTGATAACGCAGAAGAAATAGACTCATTAGATCAATCAATAACAAAGGTGATAAAACATGCGACTGGAAGCGTTGGTACCTTGACATGCATGGAGTCGAGGCAGGTGAGCAGCAGCTGTACAAAAGGATCCAGCATTTCCAGAGCTGAGGTCTCAGAAGATGTCACTTTGGATTTCTTTAGACTCAGGTGGAGCAGCTGAGTAAAACACATCCACAGATTAACACACATTCTATATAATGCATACTCTTTCTTGATTGTGTGGTGACACATTGCAGAAAACTGATGAAAAAATGTGCACCTTGAGGCCGGCGTCCACCAGGAGGTGCATGTTGGTCCGGCTGCTGACCAGAGCTTTCTGACCTCCCCTCTTTGGAGTCGGAGGCAGGAGCAGGCAGCTGGGAGGGGGTAGTCTGGGGTCTGGGGGAGGCTTAGCCCGTGCTTTCTCTCTACAAACAAAAAAGATATTAGCAAGAAATGAAAAAAGTAGAATTTCAACCCCAACCCTAACCCTAACCCTATACTCTGATGTGAGTTTGAGGGTATGTGTGTGTGTGTACCGGTCTCTCTTCGTTAGCAGCGGCAGGCTCTGACTGACAAGACCATGGCTCAGCAGGAGGATGTCTTGTGAAGTCATGCCACTGTTGACAAGCAGACCCATGATCAATCGCCGCAGCACAGCAGCTACCCGGTTACACACCTTCAAACTGGATGAAGTCTCCAAGATCTGATCAGAAGGAAAAATGAGGGGGGGAAAAGTGTTCATGTCACGTGAACCATTCAAAGCATTTACACACTCACAGTTTCACTTTACATCATTTTAAAACTGACTTTAACCACCCTGCACTGTACATTTCAAAAAGAAATACTTATATTTCCCAGATGAAAGTAGGGAGATATTACGGTTTTGACATGGTTGTGCCCCTGCTATAGAGATTTGCAACATTACTGCAAGAACTCATTACAGTTTTTGAGAAGTCTGTTCTCGGGGTTAGGTTACTCAGCAATTCTGAATTGGCTGTTGGTGTGAATGTGAGCGTGAATGGTTGTCAGTCTGTGTTAGCCCTGTGACAGACTGGCGATCTGTCCAGGGTCCGCCTCGCCTCTATGGCAGCTGGGTAAGCTCCAGCTACTCCCCACAGGAGTATCAGCTTGCTATTTAATTTCAGCTCTCTGATACCAAAATGAATGATGGATCTTACAGGGAAAAACATGCTGAAATTTGCAAAATTTTATATGTATAAGACAAATATCACTTCAGTGTCTACTTTGATACTCACGAAGTAGTAAACAAAGCCCAAGTCCGCATAAAGAAGTTGAAATAAACAAAGTAAACCTGGATTTTTCCTCTAAATTCCTATTCTTTTCCAGCTTTTAACATACTAAAAGTATTATACACAAATCAACCATCTTTGGCACATCAGCTTGTTTCTCGAGTTCACCTGGATCTGACCTGAGTTGTCCTAAAAAGACATTAGCCCTGGTCTAGGAAACTGTCTTTTGCAGGCAAAAGGTGTCACGTCAAGTCTAGTTTTAGTTAGGAACGGAGACTTGAGTCATGTGATTAGTACCACCAGTGTTTACCTAATATTTCATGTCAACATTGCTACTGGGTAAAAGTTATTAATTTTTATTTTCTATAATTTTGTATATTTCTCAAATTGATAGTGATTGGTTATTAAGTGCTGATAGATGTATTATCCTCCCTTTACGGCCTATTGAAAATATCCTGTCAAGACCGACAACAGATCATTCCCTACCATAGCATATCTTCTATTTCCCCATTCAAATCCCAGCTCACCTCCTTCAGTGGCAGTATGAGCTTGGTGATGCTCTCTTTGCTGCAGAAGTGTGCCAGCAGCTCGTAGGAGTCCATGCTCTTACTGTGGCGTGCCTCCATCAGCTTGGAAACAATGCCCTTCACTTCCTTCTCTTCAGCTACTGTCCCGAACAGCTCATTATTGAAGATCTGGTAAGTAGAATGATGACAGAGAAAAACAGGGTGTAATAAGGGAGAGAGATTTAAAGAGATAAAAGTGCACAAAGAAAAACTCCTACTGAAACACGTTAACCATGTTTTGGACATGATAATAAATCCTTTCCTTTATGGAGGGGAAAAGCACTTACATCAATGAGCATGTTCATGCAGGGGTCCAAATCCCCACTCTTTAGGGTTGGACTGAGAGCTGAGAGCAGCTGGTACACTGTGAATGTTAACACGTGGAGCTGGATGGAAGGAGGGCAAAAACAGACAAACATTAGGCTGATCAGATAGTGTTAAGCATTACTCAGTTCGTGCCAATATTTTGTATGCTTTTTCTGCAATAACTTTTCTATGTGAGAGCTGTATAACATGCCTGAGCCGACACATACAAGCATCTTCACTCCTGCTTTTCTTACTTTTTCTCCCTTGTACTTAGTTGCATACTGTATGTCCACTTGTTTTTTTATTTTTGGTATTATTACTTAGTCTTTCTGTTTGAAGCATGTATGCATGATATATGTGCTATATTAATAAAGCGAAGCTGAGTCGAAGTATTATTTGTTGTTTGCAGGCTTGCTTGTGTGGGCCCCTACCTGGTAACCTTTGACCAGAACACCCTGCATTTCTTTGAGGAGGTACTGCAGATATCTGCAGCCTAAAGTCTCGATGATCTTCACTAGAGTCCCCCGTGCCACATCACGGATCTCCTGGAAACGATTCTTTAGCAGGACACAAACCTTGATCAGAATTCTGAAAAACACACATAAAAATAGAAAATGTATATAAATAATGAATTAGATGTCATATCCCTATCCTGAATATGAAACTAGCTCACATGCGCAACAGATTTCTCACTCACAACTTTTATTCTACATCTGTGTGCTGCGTACCCAGGGAGGTTGGCCTCCATAATGTGTGGAGGTAGAGTCTGCATTAGTTTGACCATGGCGAAGGCTATGGGTATCCGCACCACCTCCTCATCCTTCAAATCCTTTGATTTTACTGCCTTGTGCTCCTCGTCACGCTTCACCTAGAGGAAACACATACACACACACATTTCCACTATCACTATCACTGTGCTGTTAAGCGTTTCAGGACAGATTACAACATAAGCATATGAGTGTGGGCATCGTACTTTTGCGTTGAGACACTTTTGGAGACGAGGGAGCACGCTGTCATTAACAGTCTGGTGGATAAAATGGATCAGAGACTCCAGCTCCTCAGTGCTCTGTGGCAGTCCACTCGCTGCTGTGGCTAATTTAGAAGCTGCCTGTGCGTTGACTTTAGTGGTGGGAGCTTCTTTTGAGATAAAATCCTTCTTTTTGTCAGCTGTGTCGGTTTCCATGGGGACATCAGTGGCAGCAACTTTATTGTCAAGTTCCATTGGTTCCTCGTTATCGCTCACATCAGATTCATCGTCTGCAGCTATGCCTTCATCGTCGGCATCGATTTCAACGCTCCCAGCTTGCCAAAGATAAGTATTTTAATTTCTTTAATTCATTCATCAGAATTAGTTTGTAAAGCCAATTTAAGTTACCCCACTAAGTCACTCACCTTCTCTGGCTTTGGCAGCTTCCATTTCTTTGCTGAGGGTCTGATGGTCAAAATGGAAAGCCTCCAGGACAGTGACAAGCAAACTGGGGTAAGTAAGGTAAAAGAAGAGTAAAAAAGAATTAAACCCTTAAACAGTTAAATTCCAGTGTTTAAAACAGTTTAAAACTCCAAAATTGAATTTTTATTAATAGTGCTGTGAAAAGAACATAAAGAAACAATCACTATAACTTTATTTCCAAAACATCTATGGATTGTGTTGAAGAGATCTCAACTGAAACTGATAAGGTGACAACATGTACTCTCATGCAATACCAATTTGTACCACATGATGGTGCAGTGAATGAACGTTTCATCCAGTATGCACTGCGGGCAGAATTACAGAAAAAAAGAAAGAGATAGAGAAAAAGTCCCTAGCTGACCAGAAGGTTCGAACCCAGAACCTTCTTGCAGTAAAACTGTAACAACGTGCTGCCCCAGTCTGAATTTTCAACATGGGTGGGCAAATCCACTGAAATGCTCTGGTAAAACACTGCCCCCTGATGGTGAAAGTTTCAGTTAAATTTTACAGAGGGTACTTATGAAAAGTACCCTGATCAATAAAAATTCAATGAATTAAAGCAAAAGAATATTGGTTTTAAAAGGAAAAAGGTAAAAATGATAATCTAAAGGGTTATTTTATAAAACACATAGGTACAAACTTACCTGACAGCCAGTTTCTGTTCAGCCTGTGATGTCTGCAGGATGTGGATGAACTGTTTGAGGTAGTACAGGTACTTGGACCAGGTCAGCCTGCGACACACTGCGCCCACCACCTCCACCGATGCCGATATCATGTTCTCATGCTGCAGTAAGCCGGAGAAGGGGAGGGGTTAGACACAAAGATAGAAAATGCATCCTGCACTTTCAATTTAACCATAATCAAGTCACCTTAAGCATCTTTTCATCTAGCAGGGCGGTCATGGCATACGGCATGATGTAATTCTGGAGGGAACGGGGCGTCAACACCACTATTCCCTCGGTGAGTTGTTTGGCGAGCTTCCTCAGGGCACGACCCCGACGGTGGATCTAAAACGAAGACAAAACAATCAGTTGGATAAAGGAGGAAGAAGGGGAAGAAAGAGCGTGAGTTGTTGTGGTTTCTATCCTACCTGGATGTGCTTCATGTGCTCAAAGAAGTCAGACTCTGGGTCGCTGTAATTTGTGAGTTGCACTAGGTCTCTAAACTCCTTCTTAGTAGGAAAGGTCTTCACCAGGCAGGCCAGTATGGTGGTGTAGTCATGTTGCACACTCTTGAAAGATAATAAAGGAAAACAACAGAAGAATAGTGTGAGTTAGGTGGCTTCAGAGCAAGAGTATGTGTAGTTTGATAGAAACATCAAGAGACTGTAATTTTAAAAATGGTGAAGCTGTGTGAATTCGTACCTCTGTTTTGCTACGGAGCCCCTTGTGTACAGCGTCCAGGATGGTGTGTTGTACTACGTCCCTGTAGATCTGTTCTCCAGGCCCAACCGCTGCCAGTTGGGTGATAACTGCAGACAGACACAAGGTGGCGTTGTCTGCCAGCGACATATCCCCAATCTGCATCAAAGGAGGATTAAAAAATTGGCCACTTACATTTTTAGACTGACTATATTAGTTTAGAAACATTACAGTGTATATTTACTTGCCTCATAGGTGTGGAAACAATTGTGCATAATGGTGTTGATGTAGTCCAGGTCCAGAGTCTGCATGTCTTTGACTCTCCTGGTGGCATCTTGGAAAGCTGTGAGACGCACGTCGAAGTAGATCTCATCCAAGTGTCGACTGTCAAATGCGTTAAGCTGTAATGGTGAGAAGAGGGCAGCACGTTTGTTGTAATATTGTGACCCAGATGCCACTGATAAGTATGAACATTTAATGCCTGATGCTTGGAATCAATGCCTAAATAACAATGTGTTTAATACGTATGGAATAAATGCTCTCACCTTTGTTGCCAGGTCAGTGACGTATGTGAGCGAAGGGTCCAGATCTGACAGAGTCTGACAACAGAGCAGCACAGACAGAGTCGGTTTAAAGATCAAAAAACCCATCTACATTTACTCAGTCTTCTCCTAATAATAATAATAATAATAGTTCCCAAGATACTTCGCATTCTAATTTTTATCAATTATGTATGTGAGTTTAGACTTGTACCCATCTGATTATTTGTGCCTTATTTACTTAATTTTTCTAATATTTTTGGTCATACAGTGTGAAGACATACAGGAATTCCAACAACAAATGATGCACTAGAGTGTACGCACTAGGAAAGGCTACATATATCCTTCTTATTGTAGTATATGCTTTAGCAGCCTGCTGGCATAACGGATATTCAGTGGAGTGTAACTAATTAACAACCTGCAGGGCTAGACAATGAAGCCAACGCTTAAGTGCCAAGAACTGCAGTTCCTTAAATGGACACTTGAGGCTGACACAAAAGTGAGTCAACCCTTAGACCCCATGACAAGTTTTACAGCAGAAATAAACATGTTTACAGCCTGGTACAAAAAGCAGATCAGGTCTCTACAGGTAAATTCTCAGCGCATAATAACTGCACAGGGGTTGGATTTTTCTATAACTCCCTGGATTATATTAAATAGGAATCAATACAGTATCATATCGCAATATTTTGCATGGCAGTATTGTATCAATACCAGCATACCAAATATAAATTTCCTACTGTAAAAGTTACAAATACAAATTCAATGTTTTAATACTAGAATGTACCTTTGGCTGCTCCTTGTATTCACCCTAAAGGGTTGCCACAGCGGATTATTCCGCACTGGTAATCTGGCAGAGGTTTTACACCAGATGCCCTTCCTGACGCAACCCTCCATTGTGAGTGGGGCTAGAATAATAAAATATATTGTTCTTTCAGTCCACCTACATAATCTACATGTATTTTTAAAATTCTTGAGTTGCCGAAGGGGCTGCAGAACTTCTGCTATTCAAAATACCTGTAATGATACAGTATACCACACATGCTTGCATTTAGTTAAATTGTTCAAGATTGTAATACAAAAGAGTTGTGTTGTTTTCATTTCTGACAGGTTTTAGCTACAGTGTTGGTTAGTCTGTCTGCCTGACAATCCCATTTTGCAGCAATAAAAATGGCTGCTGCGAGAGGAACAGACTAAGAACTTTTTCTTATATTGACAAAGTTTACCTTTGTGGATGTGATTTGAAGTTGAAAAAGGTGGTAAATCACAATATATTCTAGTATATTTGAATGCAATACTCAGCATATAGCAAAATGTTTAAAATCGCACTGACATCATAATGCAAGGTAAATACTGTGATCATATTATATCATGGGGTGTGTGATGATTTCCACCTCTAAAATTACCCCTAAATAGGGTCATGGCTGCTTAGTAACAAGGAATACTTACCACTTTTAATCAGAAGGGAGGAGGTTGAGAGGGTCTCTAGTTTTAAATTTTTAGGCATTACCATTAGCAGGGACTTGAAATGGACTGTGCACTCCACTGCTGTGGTGAAAAAGGCCCACCAGAGACTGTACTTCCTCCAGACATTGAGGAAAGTTTGTCTCCCCCCTCATTAGAGTAATTTTATCACTGTTCTATAGAGAGTGTTTTAACATATTGTATCACAGCCTGGTAATGGGAACCGTTCGACAGCAGACAAGGGCGTGTTCTTCAGAGGATTATGAATACAGCACAAAAAAATTAGAGGTGCTCCCCTATCTACAGGTCTCACTGCTACAGCAGAGCCGGTTGGCTCACTGAGGACAGCACACACCCATTTCATCATCTGTTCAATCTGCAGCCCTCAGGGAGGTGCTACAGGGCTTTGAAATGCTGCACCACCAGGCTGAGGAATACCTTTTATCACACAGCCATATGCATACTGACTAAGCCCCCATTGAGTCCCACTCCCTCCTGCTCCTCTCACTGCATCAATAGTTTTATAACTGTTTTCATAACTGCTGCCTTTTATAATCAGACTATACCCACAACATATTCATTTTTGAATAGTGTTACATGTATTTTAATGGGTCTTGCTCTCATTTCATTGTCTTTTACATGTATTGTATTTATTTAATGCTATTTTATGGCTTTTATATAGCACAGGCTGTTATGACAGCTAATTAAATGTGGTTTTATGTATTTGCATGCAATGACAATAAAGCACGCATTCATTCATTCAGTCATTCATTTGAATAACAGATGGGTGCCAAGACTGGCTGCTAGCTGGTTTGGTGTGGAGTTTTCTATCTTTAAATTTTTTGGTGAGTATATAAGTTTGTTGATATGTTAGCACTAATTATCAGGTATGTGTGACTTGCTTGATGTTAGCTGCTAACTGAGCTCTCAATATTTTCTTCCAAATGTGGTCATGCCAAACTTCAAGGGGAGAACAGATAATCTGAGAACTGCGACGAGATGAGGGCAAGATCAAGCTCTTTTGGTCTGCTTTGCATGAATCCACAAGCTGATGGTTAATATCACAGTGCCCATGTCCAGGTTTTGTTTACCGTGTATGAGTGATAACCAACTATACAATTAAATATCTTAAAATCCCGATAGAGTAATAGATGTTAACATAAGTTTTCTGCTGTACCTGGAAGACGCTGGTGAGGGCCTGCCTTGGAAGCTTGTTGTGAATGATGGAGAAGAGTTTGCTGAGCGGCCGGAGGAAGGTAGTGGGCTGTTCACACTGTCGCAGCAGGTTCTGTATGGTGGCCAGGAGGTCAATTTCCGTCTCCTAAAACGAACAATGTTTAATGAGTTGAGCCTCCTGAGCAGACACTCTTGATGCATGTAAACCCCAAAACTTGAAAATCACCCCCAAAATCCCTGACGATTCTGTAAAACCTTTCATAGATGAACGTCATTACCACAAATAATTGGAAATGGGGGTCAAAGCCTTGACAGTAACTTAAAATAATCAGTTCTAAGGCTTACTTGAGGTTTGTTGCCTTTCTGGAGGTAAGGAAGCAGCAGACTGATGAGCACTGAGCTGTGCTCTTTGTTGCTCACAAATCGGCTGACCCTGGCAGCAAGAGAAGGATATAGTTAGTTTGGTGGGACCCATTAAACTGTGTACAGGCTACTTTTAGAAGAGCGAACACATCTTGGATGCAGTGAGGCAGAAAAGAAGCTTTGGGAACACAAACTATGCTTTAAGTCACTTGAGAGTAAACTCACTTGGAGAGGATGTTGAGCTCCCTGGCCACCTGTGCTCTGAATTTCTTCTTCTTGAGTCTGTCTGTGTTGCACACAATTTTGCTGAAGTAGCGCAGCAGGGTGGGAATGTGAGGCAGGAGCAGTCTGGAGCCCTGAGTAAGGGAGTCTGGAGGAGAGAACGTGCATGTTTAACTCCGAGCAGCAGCACAGGTAAACCAAACCAAAATCACATCATGATCTGCTAACCTGCTGTGACGAGAGCACCCTCTTCAGGCTGCAGAAACACACAGCCGTTGACGCTGAGCTCTGTCTCAGTATCTGAGGCAACAAAGTCTTCAGTTGTTGCCAGAGACTCGGCTATGTCCATTACCACTGCAATGGTAGCTGGAGATGCATTCTTAGCTGAGAGGAGGGCAAAGACATTTAGAAGGACGTCACACTCTGGGTGGTCTGGCCTCTCCTTGGCCAAGAGGGGAAAGTACCTGAGACAGGAAATTTAAAATTAAAAAATACTT
>VUQH01028622.1:4008-19940 GCA_015106775.1 Etroplus canarensis | reverse complement strand
TCATGTTTGATGAAATATTTGTATTAAGCCAAGTTTCAGTAAAAAAAAAAAAAAAGTCAAGTTTGAATAACACAGTAGGGTATGAATCTGGTCCATATTTGAAATGAAGCTCAAAATATTTAGATGTCCACCATTAATGCCTTTAGATTTAGATTTTATCTCCCATAACACTTTGGCATGATAAATAGTTTGAAAAAACAGATGCCGTTTTTGTTTTGGGGGTACGGGGCACTCTATTTTCCTTGTCCTTGTCCCTTGGAATGTCCCTGTAGTTCCCTCAGTAAGTAAACCTAATAGGTGGAGTAGCTGAGACATTGATGCCATGTAAAGCAGTGAGTTAATTCAGCATTGTCTGCAAAGGGTCCTGGCTCCACATGGCCAGCAGAGGGGACGTCTGAGTAACCAAGTGGACAGACACTAGAGGACATCAGTAATTGTTTGACTGGCCACCATGTGTGCATTCAGAGTAATATTTTTTGATGGATAATAGAGTACGTAATGTTTGAGGATAAAAGTTTTTTCCCTTGCCAGTTTGGATGTATGCTTTCCTTTTTAAATAACTGTCTACGTTTCCAGAAAAGGTTAACGTTATCAATGTAATAGACACCGTTGGCAGCACAGGCTGATGAAAGCCAGGTGTACAGACTGAACAGCCTGCAGAAACGACCAACCTCGCAGCCACAGGACGGAATGGGACCAGAAACACTGACTTGCCTCACAGATCTCTTCAGTGTGCAGAACAGATGCACAAAGTTGGTTTTAAGTATCTCAGAAAGTTCTTTACAAATGTCATTTCTTCTTGTGAGAACAATGACTTTGTTAATGCGTGGTTCATTAGTAATGATTTTGAATGGCTTTGCACTCTATGTCACGAACAGTGGCACCTCGGAAACAGCAGCTAAGTGCTGTGCGTGATCTAAAATTCTTAATAATGGAGTCACCGATTACCAGAGTTATAGTCTGATGAGCATGTTGGCCTGTGGACACAGAGTTGGTGATCCTAGAAGTAGAACAGCTCTGAGGATGCTTCACTCACAGGACCAGGGTTGGGACCAGGAGCTGCTGATCTGGGTGATTTTATTTCTTAGAGCAGGACCAGGGATGGCACTGGAAGCACTTGAGGTATTGGCCCAGACCCACCACAGGCCTGTGCTGATCATAGGCAAGTGTTGCTCCAGCTTTGCCAGCACGTTGAATTTATTACTCAAATGGAAATGAAATAGAACATGAAGCAGTCATATTGTGCACTTAGCATCTGAACCCCAACTATGATCCTTTCCTTAATCAAAAGTTTTGATTTGGTTAGTTTTAGTACTTAAACCTAACCAAACAATGAGCAAACAGCAAGTATATAAAAATATTAATGGGGGATTAAAACTGCAGTCAGCAAGGCCAAAGCCCTTTATCCCTAGTGAAAGTGTAACCCAGTGTTAATTTAGTCATTTGATCTTGTGTAATATCCAGTTACATCCTGTGTTTGTTTTTATATGACATGCACTACAATATTTTATCACAGGTATCACAATGTCACTGATTTACGACTGTTTCACAACAGTCAACTTGGGAGTAAACTCTGGCGGGAGGGGCTATGAGCTCACATGGTCTGTAGCTGTGGCAGAGCAACCTTGTGTGAGCAACGGTGATCTCTTTTCACGCAGTAGCCTTAAAATATGTATTATTCATTCTCCTGCTAGGTAAGAATTGGTGTCTTGTATGTATATTATTCCTTTCCATATGTTATCTTGTGGTTATGTTATGATGTGATGTGTGATTAATGGTTATTAGTGTGCTAATCGCGGGTAAGCTAGTAAGCTAGCTAATCAACCGCGATGCTAAGCGGACTTCGTGTGTCACTGTTTGGAATACCAAACCCATACGTCTTGCGCTGTTTTAAGATGTAAGCTAAAGTGATGTTAAATGTATTTTCTGATGGTGCTAAAAAGATTTCTTAACTCAGTGAGTGATGTGTGTTTAGTATTTAATGTACAGTAAAACGTCAGTTATTTTGTGTATTTGAACTAGCACACTGAACTATTACTTAAGCTATGAGCTCACATGGTCTATAGCTGTGGCAGAGCAACCTTGTGTGAGCCAACGGTGATCTCTTTTCACGCAGTAGCCTCAAAATATGTATTATTCATTCTCCTGCTAGCTAGTGGTGGAGGAGACTTTTCTCTGGAGGAGGAGGTCCTGCTGTCCTGCAGTCTTGCTGGTGCCATTGATGGAGCAGCAGCTGCTACATTCTTTTGGACCATCGAGTATTTGGATCAAAGTACTCACAGACACGTTCCATATAGAGCTCTATACATAACATTTATTTTTTTTCTTTCTTTTTATTTTGCTGGCCAGCTACTACGTTTTATGCAAGAGACTTTACAGAAACCTTCTGGTTATTGTCTAAGCGATATTTTCTTAGTATTGGCTGAGGATGTTGTGGTTTTACCACTCATGGACTGAGAAAGGACTCAGTGAATGATATTCACATGTTCCAGGGTTAAATCAAAATGCGTTTCAATGTAATGTTAAGTGAAGTGTTTGGTAACTGATGCAAACAATTTTTTTTTTCTTTTTTCTCTCTGTTTAAATTCCATTCATATGATAAGGGACAAATTTTATTCTGACTGCAACCATACCCACCCAGTGTAGAACTCTGGTTATTGTTAAGTTTCCTTTGAATTGCACATGCAAAGCAGATGTGAGAAAGGTTGCAATGAGGTCTTGAAGTTCCTTAAGGACCTACATGCTCCAGTCCAGAATTGTATGAAACATTGGACATGGATGGTAAACTGCTGTCAGACCCTGAATAAACTGTCCTCTGTTGTTACAGATATTGCTTCAGTTATTCTTTGCTAAACTGACATATTGGCTACAAAATGTAGAAGACTCAACAGACAAAATGTTAAACATTTCACAGGCTACCGTGAAGCCACGTTGGAGTTTGGCAGTTTATATCATGCTATTGTAGTTGCATCCGACAACCCTGTTTAAGACTAACTACAAAAGCGCATTGTGCTCTAGAAAGCTCCTGTTTAAACAGTAACCTTCAGCTACATTGTTGCTGTTGCCTTGAGTTACCCTCAAATGGGTCTGTCAATCTAATTCAGCTTTTTAATGTGACTAAAATTCAAAAGTGGGAAATACCAAAGTACAGATATTTTGTTACTGTACTTAAGTAGAGTTTTTGGGTATCTGTACTTTACTTGAATTTTTATTTTTCTTGATGTTTTACGACATTTTACGCTTGACGACTCCCTGCATTTTAACGAAAATATCACTACTTTTTACTCCTTAAATTTTCTAAACAAGTTCATTATTTTAGCTCTAACACATTTTAGGGGCATGACTGATTATTCAGCATCAATGTGAGCCTTCTCAACACCAAACTGATTTCAACTCAAAGGGAACCAAAACTCAAAAAACATACAATTATGCATAATTTTTAGCCTCGCATTCATTTTCTTTTTTATGTGGCGGAGCAAAAACATTTATCTACATTATAGGCAACAGCAAATGGAGCTAATTTATTTCAAAAATCCACATTGTGTTTCATTCATAACCCTCACTAGAATGACTAAAAGAAGTTGAAATCAAGTTTCTATTCCCTATTATTAATATTATTTGAGTATTATATTAACTTGACATGAGGTTCAGTTAGCTTTGCACAAAATAGCTGGCAGAAATGTCTTTCAAGGAGCTGTATATTTTTTTACGTTTACACTTTAAGTACATTTCATAGCCTGTACTTTTCGCTTTTACTTGAGTACAGAAGTTAAACCCGTACTTCAACTTTAAGAGAGTCTTTTTTAAAACACATGTACATTTACTTGAGTAAAAAATGTATGTTCTTTTGCCACTTCTTCTAAAATAAACAAGAATAGTTGAATACCTTTTAGATACTGTACACTAATTGCAAAGCTACTACCTGCAGACCATTTTCAAGTCTGGAAACCAAAGTATGCTCTTTGTGCTAAGCTACACTAACTGGCTTCAGATAATGTACCTTCAGCTGCTCCCTTGAATTCTCCCCAAGGGGCCGCCACAGTGGATTAATCCACACTGGTAATTTGGAGGATTGATACCCTTCCTGACTCAATGTGGCTTTATATTTACAGCACAAACACGGGTGTGGGATTAATTGGTCGCTTAGTGCTCAGTGTAGTCCTTAATTGTGTTCTTTAAAAATATTAATTTCACCACTTTCAATAAACAATAAATGCAAAATTTAAACTACACAAATAGTTAATGCAATCATATTTAACACCAGAGAAATTATAGATATTTAACAAAAATTAATCTAGATATTTATTATCAAATGTGATGAGGTGAAAAGAATGTGTACAACTGCAATGAGGGGAAATCATTTCCAAACTAATTCCACTGGATCTAAAAGATTTTTCCTTGATTTTTAAAATCAGAAAAATATAATTACAGTAAATAAAATGAAATTTAAAAAATCATGACAATGCTTTGGAAGAAAACAAAAATTACTCAATGGGCAATGGGCAAATTAAATGTTATCTAGCTTACCTGTAGAGTGGGGGTGGCATGTATTACTTGAAGTGTAAGCAAGAAATCTTTGAATATGATTAAGAACCATTTATGGACACCATTTATGGATACTGACAAGTGAATCTACAAAAAAGCAGTTCACTCTCATAGAGACTGATGAGAAAGAAAAGCTTAGGAACGAAGTGTTGCCTGCCTGTTGATTATGTTTGTCTTACTGTTATTGAGGTGAGCTGCTGTACTTCTCTCTTGACCTCCTCCATACACAATGATGACAGTCTATGTTGAGTGCCTTTTTTATGCTTTATGCTTCATTGATTCATAGGTCAGTGTCAAGTGGCTTAAGCAAAAACACATTCCTGTGAAAATGGTCAGGTACAAAGACTGGACAGAAAATGAGTGAAAAAGCAGCCAATGTCCAAAGAAAATATTTGAAAGACCTTCAGAAAGCCTGGAGAAATATTTGCTCAAGATGACTTTTAAAAATTAATATAAAGAAATAAGGGGTTTGGTTGTGTCTCTCATTTTATGCTGTCCCAGCTTATATCTTAAATCCTGCTACTGTGTTGGACTAGCTCAGGGGCACCATTGCACAGACATTTGACTTTTAAAACAAACTATTCAGATTTGTTTTGCTGAATTTCAAAACAAAACACCATAAATGTTTTGAAACAGCTGGTGATGTAACAGAACGTGAAATGGAATAGTCACATGACATTCTCCTCTTGATACGGACCTCGGAACAGTGTTTTGAATCAAAAGTTTAACATAGGTTTCGGTACGTACCGAAACACTGTTTCAATTTTACCATCACTAGTTTTTGGATTCTTATTACTTTTACATGACTAATGCTCCCCCTTTTGCTGCTCTGCTTAGGTTCCCATGTGCCACACCTGAGCTCTAAGGAGCCCTGCCTGACCCACCCTCACTCTTAACCCAAGGATTTTGCTAAGGAGCCATGGATCACCTTGACCAAGGCCTGCCTAAAAAACTGCCTGGATGCTACATGGACTCCCTACCCAGAGCAGAGGAAATCCAAGGAAAGAGACTATGAAACCCCCCTTTGCAATTACACCTGAGCACCCAAGGATTCCACACCTTCCACCCCCACTGTGTATATACACTAGTGATTTTAAGAGGAAAGACTTTGCACATTGCTTCACTTTATTGTAAATATACTTGTGTCTTGTTAAAACTGTTCTTCCGAGTCTGTCCGCACCACTAAAACCTGACATAAACACAGACTTCATTAGTGGTCATAGCAGCTGATTTATGAATTAAGCATGGCGGGGTTAGTGACCCTCATTTCCATGACTACTGCGTCTATTGGAAGCAGTTGCCCTCACTGGGTAGCGAAGACAGAAGTGTGTGCGTGTTTACGGCCGAGCCATTCATCTCACCGACACCTGTCAGAGCCTGGCTGACCTACACCCATACAAAGGTTTAATGAACGAATAGGTAATGTGCCTCTTCCAAGGTTCACTGAATGCCCATCACTGACTTCATAACCCCTCGGGTCATGTGACATGCATCTCACAGCTGTAATCAAAGAAGTCCTTGCACTCCTGCATGTGAGCCTACATAAAAGCAGGAAGGAATGGCTGTAAAAACCCAGTGTCAGAATGCCACCAGCAAGTCATACGTATTTTGTGTTTTGGCACATGCACTCACACTTTTGTTTGTTCCAATCATGATGAAACCTCTGAGAGGTGAGGAAATTCTGTCATCTATTTTGGCCTAGTCAAAAAAGGTTTGGGGGACAGAGATGCTGCTTTAAAGCTTTGAGTTGAAGTAATTTCAGAACAGTAATTTTCCCCCTTCTCTGTGAGCAGGTTACCTATAACCACTCTGTCAGCTTTCTGAAAAATCCTCGGCAGGGGATTGCCAGCTATAAAGTGTGCATTACACAGATCTATCATGGAGCCAGATCATTGGCTGCGACTGGCACTGGTGTCCAATAATGCAGTCTGCTTTCTCCAATTTCAACAATTTCAAATGACAGACAGGGAGATGGGGACAATAAACACATTTTACCTCCTTGCACACCCTTACTGTGTCTCTCTCAGACCAATTCTTTCTCTTGTTATGCTTTGATCATCAGATCTCTTTCTCACACTGAACACTGAAGGTTTTCAATTTAGCCAAGCTATGATTATGTTTCCTATTTTTATTATCATGAGAAGAAAAAAAATCCTAAGTGTTGATGGTCTGTTTTGTTCATTTATTGTATCGCTGCACTCTTGCTAACCTCACCATCGGGACTGATTTGCGTATGAATGTGTTTTTCTGGGGTTTTTTTTGTTACAGCAGGGAAACTATGGGCCTTCGGAAATGTGTTCGTGGAACATTTATATGTGTCCTTCTTCTACAAAATAAAGGATTTGCACAAGGGAGGGCAAAAGAAAGGCCTCTTCCTTTCAGGTGAGAGGAGGCAGACTGTTAGAGACAGGTTGCTTGGAGAGCTGTGGGATTATTCCACTGTTTCATGTTGAACGTTATCATGGTCAGGCAGACTGATGTGAGCTAAAACTAGCAATGCAGCACACCATCCAACCAAGGTCAAGCACTTCCTCTCTGTCTCTCTGCCTGTCTCTGCAAGTTGTAGGGAGATTTGTTCGGGAAAAAGTGAGATGAAATGTCAAGAGCAGAGTGATTGCCTGGGAAAGGGAGATCCTAATTAACTCTCTCTGGTGGAGCTCTCCTGCTACCTCCCTCATGCCGTGTGTGCCCGTATGAATCTTTCATCTCATCCTCCTTACCTCGCCTCCGAGGACACGGCTCCACTAGCAAAGCCAGCCAAAGGACAGACTGATACAACGAATTCAAAGGTCAAAAAATAAACAGTGTGGATATGAATGACAGACTCCCTCTCAGGGATGGAGACGGAGAGCAAACCAATTCCTGCAGGACCTGTACAAAGCACAAGTGAGTAGCACAGGAGAAGAAACTACATCAACTGGTACCCTGTCACTGAAAAGAGGATAGCGGCCATGGTGGCCTCCATAGTCAGTGCCAGGATGACGTTTGTTTGAGTCGTTACTCACTGTATAACTGATACCATGCTTTGAGGGAGGAGCACAGCTGGAATAGATGCTGATCAAGTTATTTGTTAATCAAAGCATCTGTTTCCTTTGTTTTGTCCATTTCAGACACTTAAATATGTACCCATGGGCTTTCTAACATCTCTGATTTGATGGAACTTGATCAGGCAAAGAAGTGTATTAACAAGCTGTAAGTGGTTTAAAACTTGAGTTAGCAACAGTTAATTTTGCTGCCACAGCCAATGATACAGAAACATACACACACACCCATCTGCCACCACTGCCCGTTCATTGCAATGATACGTCAATGTGGCTGCAGCGCCTCCTAAGGTGGGAATTTTTTTATTTTATTTTATTTTATATTTTTAGGGCTTTCAAAATTAACTTGTTAATCCAGATGTATCAGTTTGCGTGATTAAAATTTCAATACAGCGCATTGACGCAGCGCACAAGCTTTAAAGAGAGACACACCCACGTATGTATTAGAAACGTTGGTGAAAGCCACAGGCTGAAAAACATTCATTTCTTTTTAATTGTCAATGTAACATTAAAAAAATATTGGATATCCATATGTGAGTGCTGACATTCTCATTAACCTTAAACTGGTCACAAGCTCTCAATCCATAAGCCCTTAGGGATATGGTGGAACAGAAAATTTGCGTCATTTAGTTACAGTTGACAAACTGCAGCAACTGTGTGATGCTATCCAGAACTTTGCTGAATCTATGCCATGGAGAATTAGGGCAGTTCTGAAGCTAAAAGACTCTGTAAGAGGAAGGTGTACCTAATGAAGTGACCAGGAAGTATATATTATTTCAGTGCACTGTAAAATCATATAAATCTGTAAATAAAGGTAGTTAATTCATTTTTAAAAATGAATACATGGTTCACTTCTTTTCTTTTTTTGCTTGACCCTAAACTGAAGGTATGGGAAAAATTCAAATAAAAACCTAATTAGAAAACAAATGGCACTTTTCTAGTTCCACAAGAGAAGTCCCAGCTAGGATAGTCAGGAAAGAAGCTACTGAAGCTACTGAAAGCTTGAGGCTACAAAACAGAGTTACTGACCTTCAAGTAAAAGCAAAGCCGTTACATCAGACTGAGCTGCCGGCTGTGTTGTCTTCAATTCTGGAAAAGGATGAGAACCTGGAGGTTTTGGAGCTGATGGAGGCACACAGCGTAGGTTTCTCTGGGGATGGATCATAAGCAGCCTCCTGCAGAGTTCGGAGATCAAAGCCAACCAATTATAACAGAACTTACACCTCTGTATTCATACCCTGCACTGGATGACTGTAACTTTATTACTAAGTTTCACAGCTGTGTCTGTCTATACGTTTTCTTGACAAACTCAGAGACATTTTTAGACAGAACAGTCAAATTCTCATAGCAAAAAAGGCATTTGTCTAAATAATAGTGTGGGTTAAAATCATTGACCTGCACTGACGGTGGGAGTAAATGCTAATCTTTTAATCATCTGCCGCTCTTCTTCCGTGATGAATAGGACGCCATTTGGTCTATTCATCATATAAGGCCATTTGATTTCATTCATTTAGCAACATGCTAATTCTGCCCACCTATTCCTAAACAGTTCTTCACTTGTGCCCAACACAGGCGTTTGACGAAAGCAATCATATATTGAATAGATGGAGCCCTTCACAGCTCAGTATATTCAAGCGGGCCATGTCAATAAAGGTCAGGCGCTTCGGTGAAATGTACTCAGGTGCCAAGATGTTATCCATCAAACAAGACATGGATGTGGCGTGCATGGTTAATGAAGGCAGGCCAGCCATCGCATGTATCATCGAGCTGTGTGTGTTGATGGATGGAAGCCGTTTCCATTCCTGTAAAAGCCTTGCAATTATTTTCATTATCAAAACTGATACTATTACAAAGCAGACAAAGGATTGCAAAATAAACAATTATTAAACCACATGATGAAATTTAGTATTCTTATCTTCACTGATTTGAGGTTTGGCATACTGATATGGAGACATTTTTTCTAAAACATGCGAAGATGAGTCATGATTACAGAACTGATTTTTGGCTTGTGCTTGTTGTTTGATGCTCATTAAGACAAAATAAACAGTAAAAAAATCCAGTAAATTACTGCCCAGCTTGTGGTCTAAGGTAGTACTTGATTGGATGAGATGCCATCTGGAAAGCAAAGAGTCTTCCACTGATGTTTATCGGGGAGGATATTGAAACAGGAATGGCTTCTGTATTATTTGATTTTCTGAGTGAGCCATGTTTGCCCTCTTATGGTAAAACTGCCTTTGCTGCAACTGCTTAGTTTATCAAAATCTTGCTTAAACAAATCAGTCTGTACATTTTCAATTGCTGAAATCACATCAACATTTCCCACAAGATCTGGGAGGCCACCATGGTCATGGATATCTGTCAAATATCATATAAAATAGCAATGATTATACATAAAAAAACAAGCTGGTATGAAGTGCATATTTAACTATGTTTGTACAGCTGAATGCATTTTAATGCTTGTCTGCAGGAAGCTTCTTTGTTATTTCTAACTGCAACATGCACCTGCCATTTACTTTGATGCTTTCGACACAAACATACTTCTTATTAGCAAAAAACCTGTGGTTTCACACTTGTGGTGAAGGCCGCTGTGTGCAAGAAGCATAGTCTTGAATAATGTTGATTATTAAGTGACAGGAGCTAAATCCTCACACACTGGCTTATGTTTCAGCAGGTTTTGTCTCTTGTCACTTGTGTGGAAGAGGAAAAAAGACAAAAAAGGGGGATAAGCACATCTGAGAAAGCTTTATTTATTTATTTTTTTTTACAGGTGTTGGACCGACAGAGAAAAGCCTTCATGGTAAGAAAAAGGCAGAATCCGCAGACTGCTGTGCTCCCACTGTGTTTTATTAATAATTCAGTGCAACATTTTGATCAGTTGGATCCTCCTCGGGTTCTTTTTCAGGCACAAATAGTAATTTTAAATCTCATGCTTCATGTAAAGAGCTCACTAAACAATGACAATCTAACACAGACGATAAGGTAATAAGGTTGGCACTCATCGGGTACCTTTTGTGAACCATCGGCAAGAAACATCAACCACTCCCTAAACTAGGATGTCAGTGACATAGCAGCACATACAGCTCATGATCCCCCACAGTTCACAGGTTATTGGAATGTGTGAAGTATAGAAAGAGAGCGATAAGTTTTCCTGTCACCTGTTCGATGTGTTGCACAAACTAATGAAAATTAAAATTCACTGAGAAGTCAAGGAGGCTCGGATTTATGCAACGATGTTAGAAGGGCACAGGAAAACACTCTTTTTATCAACATTATAATCCAGAGCAATACTGCTAGTAGTAGCTATTCTTGTGAAAATGGAAAAGTGCCTGTAAATCAACAAATGTGACCTGGAGCACAGGCTGGCTGAAGACCCATTAGGTCATCATCATGTGTGAGTTTGATAAAATTCTGACCAGTACACTTTGGAGTAGTGATTCATGCAAAAATGGAAAAGTGGTTGTAGAACAACAGACGTGACCTTGAGCAGAAGTTGGGCAATGCCCCATTAGGTGATTATTCTATGCAAGTTTCAATAAATGTGACCAATTTTCTAGGAGGAGCAGCGATTCTTGTGAGAATGGACAAGTGTCCGCAAAATGACAAATATTACGTTTGTTAGGGTTTCTGGTTTATGTGCTCGTGGGACAGTGTTTTGCTTATTTCTATGGTGTTTAGTTTTCCTTTTCTCTGTCCCGTTCGTGTTTCTTTTCAGTTTGGTTGCCTCCCCTTGTCATGTGTTTTATGAATGACTCTTTGTTCCTGCCCCAGCTCATGTTTTGCTTTCCCCGTTCATTGTCAGGGCCGTCTTTCGTGTGGTTAGTCTGTCTCTGTTCATTGCCCTGTCTGTGTTTACTTGTGTTAGTTCCCTCAGTGTTTTCCTACTGCATTCTTGTCCTTTGTCTAGTTCAGTATTGTGCTTATGCAGTTATGTTCCTTGGTATCAGTCTCATCCTTCACATTATGTTCAGTTTTGCTTCCTGTCCTTGATTGTTGTCACCTGTGCTCCTCTCCCTCCTGTGTCATTAGTCCTTGTTTATTTATGCTTTGTCTACCTTTGTTCAGGGTCGTGTTGTAAGTCTACCCGAGTCTACCATAGTGTTCCTTGTGTCCCTGTATACCTGTGATCATTTCTGTTTGATTATTTCCCTATGGACTTTGTTACCTTCTGAAGAAGTTACCAGCAATAAAGTTCGCCTTCAGTTTAACCCTCTGTTTTCAGGAGTCTGCATTTTGGGTCCACTCTCTCTGAAACCATGGTAAACCATGACAACCTTGAGCTAAAGCACAATTTAGGTAAATGAGGCAAGACTTCACAAATAATATGGCTTTAATAAAGCTTTTAAATGTTTTACACAAGTCAGGTGGTAAATCAGCTGCCAGTCAGGCAAGGACATGAGAAAAAAATCATTTACATGTAGTGCTTAACAAATTTATTAGACTATCTGTCATAAAAACAAATAAGACCATCCGGCATCATGAAGGTCTTTAATGCAGACACTTTCCTTTTCAGTGAGTTTGCTACATTTGACCATTTTAAACAGGGATGAGCAATTTCAAACTGAATTCACCTTTTTTACCTTTTCAAACAAAATAAGATCCCCATATATTCACTTGTATTTCACTGAACTTAAATTCAGAAGTGGAGCAAAACACCGGAGACGCTTTGAAACAGCTGGTAATGTAATGGAACTCAATATGGAACAGTCACGTGACTCCTCCTGTTGATACAGACCTTGGAACAATGTTTCGAATCAAAAGTTCCACATAGGTTTCGGTACATGCTGGAACACTGTTTCAATTTTGCCATCACTAGTTATAGCTGTTTTTGAGCAGATTCTGAGCAATGTTTAGCAGGTCTACATGTCCCTCCCTCTGCTATATTTATTTTTTATCCCGGTGAGGATAAATGTATATCCCTCCCCTCTGATTTTTGCACTGTTTTTGGAAACTACAGGCAAACATCGAAACTTAATGCAAACTTTTCAATTTCAGGGCCTGCTGTCATGTGACAGCACAGACAACGCTGCAGTGGGAATGATCCTGATACTGTACTGTTCCAGCTTTTGTTTATCCCTACAAAATACCGCCACTTGAGCATGAAAACTACCGTTAGCTAAACAACTGATCAGAGCAACAGATTTTCCAGGAGTCTCGCAAAAAATGCACATGCACACATGCTGCTCCACTAAATCAGAACTACAAAGATAAGTTCTGCAGCTTATTATTTTGAATTATTTTTGTTGAATTGCAGTTATGCACTGGGGTTGCCATCTGTGATATTCTGAAATGTTGAAATGTTATGAAAGAAATGTCATGTGTACAGTTTGTTGCCTTTACAACAGGTCTTGCAGCCACACAAGCTACAATCATAAGCTAGAACATGCTTCCATGAAGGCCTAAAGCACATTAGCATTAGCCTATAGCACCGAGTCCTTTTCATGTATCTATTGACTCTCAAACTTGGAAAGTTAGCAGGAGCGCATCCCAGCTATCATTGCACAAGAGGCGGGGTACATCCTGGACAGGTTGCCAGTCTGTCAAGGGAGCTCTCCTACAGTCCACTTGCTGGGAGTCCATTGTTAGAACCCCATGGCCTAGATCTCGAGGTCACCCACCTGCCTCTTCCTCAATGCAATTTCACTCTCCACATGCATCTTCTGAGGGCTGATGGACAGTCATTGGTGAGCTTGTGGAGGGAGATGCATGGTCCTCTCTGTCAACCACTGGTCCTGGGCTTACCATGAGAACCATACCCAAAGCACAATGCAGCGGTTTACCCAAGACATGGTCCACATGCCTCTGGGTACTCCATTCTCCCCCCTCCTCCAGAGCCTACCCTCCTAGCCAGCTGCAGAGCGGGAATGAAGTGAGAACCCGGGGGATTTTCCAAACCTTTTTAAAAACTCCATCTATGATTGTGGCACATAAATAGGCCCATCGAAGATAAGTGGCACAAGTGGCTGAATGGTGCTAAGTAAAAAAAGGTCTTTAATTGTGATAGGTTATAGTGTCCCTGGTAGCGTAGTGGTTTGCGCGTTTGCCTTTGAAGTGAAAGGTCCCTGGTTCAATTCCATGTGGGGACACAAGCTCCTCTCACCATGGAGGGTCAGGAAGGGCATCTGGCATAAAATCTCTACCAAATTACCAGTGTGAATTAATCCGCTGTGGTGACCCCTTGGTGGAGAATACAAGGGAGTAGCTGAAAGGTACATTTCAATTGTGATAGGTTATAATAGTTTTTACCGTATTGTTAGGTTTGACTGGCTCACCTGTGCCTGCTAGAAGAAGTATTGCTCATATTAATTTAATAAAGAAAAGTTACAATATTCTTGAAAATCCTGTGGTTATGTTCAGGATCTGAACTTGTATAATTGAAGTTCATAATTATTCTATAAATATTACACTGAGAGCAGAAATAAATAATACACATTTTAACAGGTGGTTCCTGAATTATTTTAATAGCATTTTCACAAATCATACCCTGTTTATAGTTATGGGGGAGGCTGCTGCCATCAGGGGGTGCCTATACTCCAATAGATAGGGTGCGAAACAATATTTATGTAGATGATGTGTGTCCAAGTGACATCCAAATGAATGCCAGATTTCCTAGCAGAATATTGCACTCTTTTAGAACTAGGGGTGTCATGATATTGGTGCTATTTAACAATGAAAAATGAATTTAAAATACGCATAAGAAAATATGGTAAACTATATAGCAGCAGCACAGTTGGAGTTACAGACTTACTCTGCACTTTATGATGGCTCTCTTCTCTTTCACTCACTACTTTATCGCAGCCATAGCTTATCTGCACACTTTATGGACGACTGAAGTAAAGTGACAACTGCTAAAAGCCTTCACTTTTCTGTTGCCACTGCAGCTTCTCACACACACTGGGAGAGGCTCACTTCCCACAACAAACCTGCTAAGTTAGACATTCATATGGGGGTAGTTAAGCTGTTGTCACTCTGAAATGAAGCTCTTCAGACTGTTGAGGAATTGATTTTTAATTTGATTAAGTTTTTGTTGTCTTTTCTTCCTGCTGCTCCTTCCTTCCTCTCTGGTCTCCCATGCCTTTGTGGTGACTGTGCACCATCACAGGCGTTTCTTCAAATTTGTCGCTGAACTGAGAGTCACTGCAGCTGATTCTCTATTTTAGCTTTATATTTTGTGTACAAACCAGCTACTGCATGAATCACTGACATCAATCAAATCTGAGAAGTTCTCACTAGACTCTTTCAGAATCAGCTGTTTTTTATATAATAATTTTAGCATATTTAAAGAAACCATGTAAACATTTACTATCATGCTATTAAAAAAAATCAGAATTACAGCCCCCTGGATTTCATAAGGGCAGGTGATTTTTTTTTAGCTATTTAAGTCAGTCACCCTATTTTTCCTGAGTTTTTGGGTTCTAATGACTTTTAAATTACCGTAAAATGCTCAAGGCTTAAACACCAATTTGAGCTCTGTTTAAAACTGCAACCAAATAACTTTCATACCCACTCCAATTGTCACAATCTACAGCCAAAAATTCTGCTTTGTTCAACACAATTTTGCATCATTGTGATGGCACATAGCATAGTTTTAGTAGAAAAACTGCCCTATACCAATTTAATGTCTTTCACTTGGAGTAACAGAAACAAGCATTGGTAGCCTGGATGTTTTACCAGTTTCCTGATAATTCAGTTCAATTCAGCTTCATTTACACACTGTAAGGTGAAGACCCTACAGTATTAGAGAGAAAACCCCAACAATCAGATGTTCCCTTATGGGAAAGCACTTGGTGATGGTGGGAAAGAAGAACTCCCTTTAACAAGGGGAGACCTCCAGCAGAACCAGGCTCAGGGAGGGGCAGCCATCTACCTCAACTGACTGTGGTGAGAGGAAAGAGACTTAAACTGAGGTAAAGGAACATTTTAGGTAAACATTCAACATTGTGGCCCGGGTTAACAATGATCGCCTCCAGTGCCAGCAGGGTGCCAGTTGACTTTGGCCAAAGACAAAGGAGTAGGGGGGGAAGATGTGTTAGGAGGCAGAGAGAGAGAAGGAAAGGTAGGAGGGTGGAGTTGAGAGTAGGGACTTTAAATGTAGGGGCTATGACTAGTAGAGGGAGAGAGCTGGCTGATTGGAAGGATGTTGAAGATGGAGCTGCCAGGCAGGAGGAGAAGAGGAAGACCACAGAGAAGATTCATGGATGTAGTGAAGGAGAACATGCAGAGGGTTGGTGTGAGGGAAGAGGCTGCAAGGGATAGGATGAGATGCAGGCAGATGATCCGCTGTGGTGACCCCTAACAGGAGCAGCCGAAAGAAGAAGAAGAAGAAGAAGCTTGTTGGACTTTTTCGGG
>VUQH01028619.1:3946-14644 GCA_015106775.1 Etroplus canarensis | reverse complement strand
CTCAATGTCACACACACACACACACACACACACACACACACACACACACACACACACACCCACACACACACACAGTCTCTCTCTCTCTCTTGCTCTCTATTGTGTATTGGGTGGTCTCAGACAGATGCTGGAGGAGAAGCTTGAGCATTAGGAGGCCTGCCAGGGTCAATGGACTGCAATGGCCAAATTGCATGTACAAATATGGAGCAAATTAATCTTTTCTGTAATCACTCTGCGAGCTTGACATAGTTGTAGACCTATTATGACAATACAAAGTTACACAATTGTGGTTTAAGGCCTCATATTTTTAACCAGATAAAGAACGACATATGAGGATATCTTTTAGTGATGGATAAAAAATAAATCTTGATTCCTGTGCCGGTTACATGAGCAGCAAGTGATGACAGGAAAGTAAATAAAACAGGTAGATTATTTTATCATAGAATACTCTCAGATGCAGGATTGATTATCTATGGCACTGACCTGCAAGAATAAATAATGTTGTGACTGTATGTGGGTATGTGTTTTCCCATGGTGATCCCCTCATCTACAGTCATTGTACTGCTCAGACAGGGTAATCAGTCATTCCTTACCCAGGGCCAATGCTGAAATATTCATATGAAACCATGCTGACATGTCTATTGTTCTGGCTGATAAATACTGCAGCCATATGAGGTCATCATTAGTGGACGGGGGGTCGTAACCCTAAGCCTTCCCTGTTAACGACTCATCTCCATAACAACCAATGCGTACCTCATGAAACTTGAACATGACCCTATAGCATTGATGTGAGAGGTCAGAGGTCAAATAAGCAGCCATTAGAGCCACTTCCTGGTTATCTGTCAGTGCGGTTGCTCACACTGACCTCTTTTTGTCCATCGTTTCCTAATTAAGACAAGCTGCAGATGGTAAAGCGAGCACAGCTATCTCCTGTCATGCCAACATGTCAGTGGTCATTAAAACATGAATGGTATTTCAAAGGAAAATGTGACCCATGAATTATGCTAAAAGCCACTGATTAACTTCTTTGTTTGAACATATGTGCCAGCTCCTTTGGCTTTGTGCTCTTAGTGGAAAAATGCCAGAATTATCAACCTCTTAGTTCCTCTCCAATGGATAGCTGCAGCTCTGCTTACTGGCACAAAGCTTGCTGTTGTCACAGAAAGTCTCTATTTAGGGGCTAAGCCAGTACTTTTACAAAGTCTGTTTTTTCCTGTAGGTATGATTTACAAAAATGTACCCCCAGGACTAATGATTGGACATCAGTATATCTATGTGTACCAGTTGGAGGACTTAAAAGGTACCTATACAGTACGTTCCCAAGGAGTAAAAGACACATATTTGCACTGTTTCTTCTAGATTGAAAGCTTCAATATCAGGAGATGGGCTGTGTTCAGCTACATACAAAAAGTAATTAGGTAAAATATATTCACTTCTGTTGATGTCTCTCTGTAGTGCAGCAGTATGCATATCTGACAATCAAGTGAAAGGTCTCTGATATAAGCCCTTCCCACAATGGGAAGGTTTCCTTATTTCCTTATTTCGTAAAGTTAAAATATAACAATGTAATACATTCAGACGAGTTCATTCTGTATTTTTTGTATACTAGCAGCATGGTTGTACTAAAGTTAGCACTGTCACCTCACAGCAAGAAGGTCCTGCATTTGAACCAATGACTGCGGAAAGATGGACTACGAGACTCCTCAAAAGTGAAGCAAAAATGTTGCTATTGCCCCCTGCTGACTGGCTGCAGTATAGGTCCCAAGTCCCACCCCTCCCATGTTAGTGAATGAGAGGAGGTCATATTAAAATAAATTGGTTCTCCTCTGATAAATTTTATTTCAGAGATTACGTCTGCCATTTTAAGTAGTTCTTAGCATGCTGATCTGGGTTCAAGTGGGCTCCTTTCTCGTAAGTTTGCTTTGAATTAGTAATTTAATGCTGTAAAAGTGGGCTTAACCTCCCACTTTGACTGTATGTTCGGGGGGTGTGGTCTATGTCATGCTCCATAGGGTGTGTGGGTGGAAGTTAGATACAGCAACTCAGCTCCAAATCACTACTGCACACACTCTGGCTCCAAAATTGCAAGATGGCAGCTCCCACATACGGAAAATCTTTTTTCTTTTCTTTTTTTTGTTTTTAAGAAGGAATATAGAAGGCCCCAAGAGGAGCCCCACTGCCTGGAGCAGAGAACGCTAGAGAGCCAAAGCTGGAGTACCCCGGCCCAGCCAGAAGCCCAAGCGGAGCATAGGCCACAGAGCCCCACAGGTCCAGGTCCTGTCCCAAACCCCAGCAGGGGGACCCATTCCAGCCAGGGATCCCCCTACCCCCCATCCCAATCTCGACAACCCTGACTATGTTTACCAGGAGCAGCCACACGCCCAACACCCAAGGAACAGTGGCACAAACAGCGGGAAAAGATCAAACAGAGGGTGGTGGTAGGGATGAATACCAAGCCCTCCACCTAATTAAAGGAGTAAGATGGAGAGTAAGGTATAGCCTGGGGTCCCAGGGTCCCAAGGCCTGGACCGCACCCATATGCCCAGGGAGCTGGCAGCCACGCACACCCCAGCCAGGCCAGGTGGCTGCTGGCACCAGATTGTCGACACACAGGCTTCAGGCCAAACAGGCCCCAGGCACCCCCAAGGAAGCAATATCCTGCAGCGTGGTCCCACTGCATCTCACCCAGCACCCAGACAAGCAGCGAGGAGTACCCCAGAGATGAGGGTAACATTGTCCCGGTTGCTGGGACTAACTCAACAGAGGGGTATGTGAGTGCACAAATATCCAGCAAGATTGAATCAAACATTTATGTCCATAACCTACCAGCTGTCAATTATGTCAGATCATGAACATGTGCAAATAGCACATCCAGGAAGACTTACTGCCAGTGAGTAGATGGTTTATGATCTTCTTCCTGTACACTCTAGCCATGCAAACAGAGACAGAATATTTACTGCTGGGTCCTAAATGTGAATGCTTTAAAAACTGACCCCGTTTCTCCCAAAATTATCCTAAGTTTGTGTGTGAAAATGGCTTTAGTCAGTAGTCAGGAAGTAAAGAAAGCATTGCAAAACTTTGCTTCTGAGCAGATGTCATCAAAATTTCTAAGTATTATATCCTTGTCTATTGTTTACACACAAGAACAGGAAGGCAACATTCAACTTTGCAAGAACACAACTAAAAGAGCCTTCCCAGTTTTGGAAAACAAACAAAAAAAAACTTTGGACAGAGGAAATCCAGATTAACTTTTACCAGAATGAAAACATAAAGATTTACTTTTGGAGGTAATTTTTTTCTTTCCACTGGCTGTGCCAACGCTGGAGGACTATTGATAAAACAAAAACAAACAAATAAACAAATACATACCTCAAGGTTAAAGTGATACCAGTATCTGAAGACTGGCGGTGGATGTGTCATGATTATCACATGATGTACTAGTTGAGCTTTGGAGTAAAGAGGAATCCTATATTTTTTTTAATATGTGTATTTATAACTTTTCAGGGAGCACTTCAGTTGAAAATATTTTGCATTGGACAAAATAGGCCCCACCACAATTTCTAACTTCCTTCTGTTTGTCATTGTTATGTTTTCTTGAACTCTTATCCTTTACCTCATTTCAAGTTAATTCATGACTGTATGCAGGTTGTTTTAACTGTACATTTTTAAGTCTCTTCTATCTCCCATAGTCTGCATCTCTGTTTGCTCTCCTTTCTTTCTTCTCTCTCCCCTAACCCCCAGATGGTCGAGGCAGATGGCTGCCCCTCGCTGAGCCTGGTTCTGCTGGAGGTCTCTTCCTGGTAAAAGGGAGTTCTTCCTTCCTACAGTTGCCAAGTGCTTGTGCATAGTCTGATTGTTGGGGGTTTCTCTCTAGTACTGTAGGGTTTTTACCTTACAGTGTAAATCACCTTGATGACCCTTTTGTCATGAATTGGTGCTATATAAATAAAAGTGAATTGAACTAATTTTAAATGCAATAGTGACTGCATTATATGGTTTGGACCTAACTATAACACATTTCAGTGTCCAGCATACAGGCTTCCACAGCCACTTTATTCTTTGAACAATGGATGAAGTGACCTGGAGTGGAGAGAATTACTTTAAAAGCAGTTTACACTGAAAATGACCCAAGGAAAACATGAACTGATCACTGAGTCTTCTGTGTGCAGCAGAGGGATTAGCATCCATCTGGAAGGTCCTGTGGGGAGAAAGTCATGTTCAAAGACACCTGGATCAATCTGTGTTAATAAATCCTGCTTGATACAGCCCGGGGCCTCTTCCTCAATACATACTAATATCCCTAATGTCTGCCCACCTTCATCCTGCCATCATGCTACCTCTGAAATGTCCTTGCACATTGTCTTTTTATTTACCACTCCACCAATCTGCAGGCGTTCACTGGTCTCACAAGACATTAGGCCCCAAACAATCAGAGAGATATCAGTCAATAATTTGTGTTATGAAGCCCAACAATTGTGTTGTGACCGCTGATCATTTCTGCTCCAAGGTGAATAGTAAGTCTTACATATTGTTACAGTCTGTTTGACACCCTGCAGTGATGTCTTGTCCTTGTGACTGTCTAACATTGTTAACAGAGCTAATGTGCAGTTAACATTAATTTTTACAGAAATCTTGATTTCGTGCATATTTCCTACCTAAAAATGTACTATTGTGGGAGTGTGGGATTCAGAGTTGATTACAGTCCCATGACTTATGAAACTTCCACCCCTCCACACTTTGTTGCTCTTTCAACTACAAATGCTCCTACCATTTTCTTTTTTTGTGTGTTCATGTAGTCAAAAATGAATTTAGTCATGTAGTCAACAGCACAAACAACTCTGTGCCACTAGTCTCTGTCCCATATTTTTTGGTTGGGATTTACAGTATTTCTGTCTAAACTGTTCCCATCTACTGAAGGACATTTGGTGAAAGAAAGCAGGCAAGTAAAATGGACATGCTATATGTATTTATTTTTTACTTTACTGTGTGTTTGCTGGTGATCATTAGTGGAGAAATGGAGATTTCAAGTCTTTGTAAGGACTCGCAGATGTCAAACACCTCACAGTCACTGATTTACACATTAACTGAATGTTAGCACTGGGTGGTGTCTGCTACCTACACTTAAATATTTTGTAGTCTAGAAAAACATTTAACACATGCAGAACAATCAGTGTCACCTAACTGTATTAATGAGAAAAAAAACACTGCTCAGTTAACAATTTCAATTTGAGTATTAACTGTGCCATGAGCTTTCATGCCTCGTGGCACAAAATTGTCCACAGTCCAACAGACGACCCCTTGCTGGGGTGCTACTATATATTATCTAGATCTTTTTCCTCCTTTGCTGTCTGCTTTATTAGAGAGATTACACCATATTTTCATTTTCTTTTTAGTTATTTATGTACTAATTTCAAACACCAAATCTGACTTAAAAATCATAGCACACCACTTTAAAGGACAATTTGGATTTTCTGTTAGCTAAATTTAAGCTTTTGACATGCATTTCACAACACTGTCAGATACCTATCATTATTAACTGTAAGGTTTGACCCAATCACTTTCCATTTCTATCATAATAATGAGTTTTTATAAATTAATAACATTTTTAATGGAACTTATACAGCTATTAAAATAATGACACCCTCAGTCTGTCTGCTGGTTGTGTATTAAAGCATTTTTCCTGAAAACTGTCAGCTAAATAGTAAAGTTCTATCCCAACAGCTGACACACTGTTCATTTGGCTGCTACCTTATATGGTCCAAATTTGCAAGGGGAAGCATTTATTTATTACATTATAAATTATAAATGAACTGGTGTTTATAAAGTGCTTTTCTATGATGACTGAGCATTCAAAGCACTTTTTACTGTAAGCTTCATTCAGCCATTCACACAGCACTTTATTCTATGCCTTTAAACACATTTAACTATCACACACACATTCACACTCCAATGGATGCATCAGGAGCACTTTGGGCTTCAGTGTCTTGCCCAAGGACACTTCAACACGTAGACTGATCATAAATGTTTCCACCTCTCTTATCCTTTAAAGAGAGGGGAAGGTTGTTTAAACTGTCTTATTTCTCAGCGTCTGATGACATGAGCTTGTTTAAGCTCTTCATGAAATCTATATGATGTTTGCATTGCAAGAAAAAAACCCAAACATGAGCGTTTTATGATGGGCCACTTTTCTTTCCTTCAGTCATAGATTTTTAAAAAAATTTTGTAGCCTTTTTGAATATCCTAGACATCCAGTGCATTATTTTAAAGTAAATTCACCAAAATTCAGCTTGACAGATCTTCTATTGGGATCTTCTCCAGAGCTTAAAACTCTTTTTTGACTTTTGTTTTGTGGTTTTGGATGTAAAGAATATAATATAATAGCCTATGACCACTACTTTACTTTATTTTCCTCACACTTTGAGGATTCTGTGAACCCTCTTAGTTGTTCCTAGGACTGTGTTTTTATGGACAGAGACCTCTGATGTTGTGCATGGAATCTACTGGAGCCACTCTTCTAGTATGGGATTTATAGCCTCTAATGCTCTTATTACTACTGGGTTCACTTTAAGACTTGTCCTTCCAGATGTGCTCCAGCTGTACCCCTGGTACATCACAGTCTTCTTGAGCTCCTTCTGTATGATTCTGTTTGCTGGGACTGACAAAAGTCCTCCTCTGTTCCTCATCAACCACCACTATATCAGGCTGGTTGGCCAGCAGCTTGTCTGCCTGAAACTTGAAGTCCCACAGGATCTTTGCTCTGTCATTCTCAGCCACTTTCTGTATCCCAGTGGGATTTTGGGACTTTTAACCCATAATTATGGGAACCCACAGATGTTCCTGTACACTACCTCAGCAACTTGGCTCTCAGTGTACACTGTCCCTGCTTATGTGCCTGCTAATATATACTGGATTGTCCCAGCATTTTGTTTCTTGATGTCATCCTCTCCCTCCATCTGCAGAGGACACATCTCAAGATGGGGCTTCTTATTCCATGATGTCTTTCACTTCCTCATCGACTTCTGGCTTCTACAGCATAAATTACTCACTGAAAAATCTTAATTATCCATTCAGAGATGTTCGCGCTTTATTATTTCCAGCACCATAACTGAAACTCAATAGTCTTTTTTTTTTTTTTGGTTACTTGCATCATCTCAGGATTCTGGACCTTCCATGTCTTGACATCAGTGTCATTTTGTCTCCTTCTGTGGTCAGCCTATTCTAGGTGGGTAATTTTCAATGCCAGTGTTTATCTTCTGACTCAGCTATAGTTCCCAAATATGTTAAATGTGTCAGCTGCAACTGTGGTATTGTATTCTTTGGCACTGCATTTCAAGAAGTCCAAATCTCATCAGGTTGTCTTGGTCCCCCAACACCTGCCACAAAGCTTCTTAATCTGGGAGATTCTGTCACTTATATTGTGGAGTACTGATGACCTTTACACAGTGTACCCCACCTCTTGTCAAATGTCAGCTGGGATAGGCTCCAGCCTCTCTCTCTCTCTCACACACTCTCTCTCGACTGTGTGCAAAACTTTTGACATTTATGTTAAAGTAGGCAAAGCTGTTCATGACAAGGGTGTACTTACTTTTTCTACAGAATAGTATTATTTACTGGTTGTTTGTGTAAATTATTGAAAATGCTAATTTTCCAAACAGTCAATGTACCTGCATATTGTTTGTAAGAAGACCAATTGTCTACTTGTCAGAATAAGCCAGTGAAAGCCAGCAATGTCTAATCAAACTAATATGCATACTTTTTTAACATGACTGTACATATGTGAAGGAATTTCTGTGTTTCTACAACACTGGAATTTGAGAGGTTCAAAATGCAGCATATTTTCTAAAGTCTGCCATGTGCTTTTGTGTGGTTGCACCTGTGTTCCTGTGTCACTGCTGAGCAGCTTGTTTGTGTTCTTGTCTTCCTGTCTGTGCGCTCATACAGTTTCAGTGCACTGCAAACATGAAGTTTGGCTGCACGGTCTGCATGTAATGTCGTTGATGTCAAAACAATGTTAGAATTTTAGCCACTGTATAGTGTGTGCATGCACGGTTGCATCATTTTGCATGTATGTGCGTGCAAGACACTCCTTGGCTAGACGTCCCATGTCTCTACCTCTTCCCCCAGCTCTGAATTTCCATCTAGAAGCTTCTCATACATGATCCCTGGTGACCTCAGCTCGCATCAAAATGGAATGGAGGGGTTGGTGGAAGTGGGGGTCACCTATGCATGTCTTTTCAGCCAGTGATGTGTGTGAACATGGACTGTGGGGGTGGCTGAGTCAGAAGGTTAAAATTGCAGTGCATATGCTGTGGCTGGGTAATGGCCTGAGGGCTCGCTTTCTTGCTCTCTCTTAGGCTCCATGTCTCTCTTACCGGCTACAGCCAGAACAAATGAACAATTCATCGTAGCTGCCGTTGTCTGGGCCCACACCCAGGTGACAACACCACAACTGACCTCATACTTGGCTGACTGGCAGACATCTCTGACTGGGGGTGGAGGATATAGAGGTGAAGCATAGAACAGCTGGACTGGTACTTATTTAGCACTTTTCTACTCTGACTGAACACTCAAAGCACTTTTTATTACAAGCCTCATTCACCCATTCAAAAGCACATGTTCATAAAACACTTTATTCTACGGCTTTAAGCACATTTAACTATCATATGCACATTCACACTCAGATGGATGCATCAGGAACAGTGTCTTGCTCAAGGACAATTTGGCACACTTCGGCACATAGACTGGAGAAGCCAAGGATCAAACCACCAACCTTTTTGTTGAGCCACAGCCATCCAGGAGCCACCATTGTGTTACACAAAAAAATATGTACTGGAAGCTTTCCATCCAACAAGGTGAGCAGCTGTCTTCTTGGGCTACTTTAAAAATGTCTAGAAAAAGACATCTGGTCAAACGCCTTAGGAGCGCAGCGGATTAGAAATGAGAACCTTCTTGGTGTGAGGAGACACCATGCAATGCAAAGCAAGACATAACCCAATGAGAAACAGTAATATTAGTCTTTGTTCCTGGAGTGAACATTGTGAGGCTGTCTGAGCACAGCTATTTCACTATATATGTTGTGTTTAAAGTTTAAAGTTTCAGTATAGCAGGGAAATAAAAGGAAAGAAAAATGAAATTGGAAAAAAGAACATAATGAACACAAAAGGGTACTACAAGAATATAAATAAACCCTACTAATTACATCAAATGTCTGTTATCTTTTAAATAGGTCTCATGGTGAAAGCATCCTGCAATGTAAATAGTTTGTTTTTGATAAAAGTTGTCTTCTTTACCTCTCAGACCAAAAGCCAGTTTTTCCATCCCAGCTATTACTTTAAGAAGAAGAAAAACACATCCTTTATTAGTCCCCAGATGGGGGCCTAGAATATTACCAAAACACTCTTGTTAGTTGTTGCACACACTTTTAACACGGAACCAGTGAACATGTAGTAGAGAGAGGGAGGGGAATGAGACTGTCCATTACAGGCGCCAAAGAGCAATGTAGGGGTTTGGTGCCTTGTTTAAGGGCATCTCATTTTCTCCAGCCTCTAGTTCACCTCCACATGCACAGTCCAGGGCGAGGTCTTGAATTGGTGTGTTTTGGGTGGCCATCAGGTCCAGGTCCAGGTTCTTGAGCCAACAGCCCTCAGCAACCCACTGGTTCCCAAAAAAGTTCTCTGACATGCTGAGCCACTGCCACCCCCAATTTAAGTTTATTCCATCCGTTGCTTAAACCTAGGAGGTTCAGGTTTGTACCAGTTTTAGTAATGGCTTTTTATTTTTATTGATTTGTTTCTTTATTTATTTAATAGCAATCAACTAAATTTTTCACAAATACAAGTCATTTTTCAGAAATACATTCAATACATATTAATCAGAATGGGAATCAGAATCAGAACACTTTTTTAATCACAGGGGGAAATAGCATAATTTTACCAACATAAAAAAATGTTGACATTGGATTCCATTTGGATTCCACATCCTAAAATCTTTTATAAGCTAAACATATTTGTCCCGCAAAAGAAAATTCATGATATTCAGTCGTGGTGGGGCTCTGTCTGCCGATTTCTGTGCCAGTGATCATGGGCCCTTTGTATCTGCAGGTTTGCGCCTTCTCATAGTCTCAGGAGGCTTTCCACAAACTTGATCACAGACTCATCCTCTTTACCTCTGGCCACCCTGTAGATATGGACATTATTCCTCCTTAATCTTCATTCCAAAACAGGGAGCTTTTCTTTTAGAATGTTCTGTTGTTTCAGAGAGTTTGCTTCAAGGGCCCAGGTTTTCAGTTTCTCCATCCATGTCTCTGCCTCATTTAACCTATCATTCAGTAGCTGCTGTTCTGTGGTGAGTGTGTTTAGCTTTTGATTTATTGTCTATGAAAATCTTCAGTTCTTTTTCATGTCATTCAATAAAACTTCTCCAAATGTGTGTAAGTCCTCTTTCATGTCCATTTTCAGGACTTTTTATCTCCTTGATGACTCAGTCCAATCTCAGCATCTTGGTCTGATAGGCCTCGCCTTTCATGGCGGATATTTTCCTTAAGAGTCTTGATGGGCAAACATACCTTTCACTTTACCCTTTTCAGGTTTGTTTTGCATCTTCTGACCTCTTCCCTTCTCTTTGTGTTTTCACGATTGACTGTTGGGAGCTCTGATGCTGTGCTGTCTATTTCATCATAGTTTAAACTGAAAGCTCACC
>VUQH01028616.1:1350-12816 GCA_015106775.1 Etroplus canarensis | reverse complement strand
ATGTAAATGAGGAGTCTTCCTCACACACAAAAGTCAGTCATGGAGTCCCACAGGGTTCTGTGCTGGGACCAATTCTCTTTACGTTATACATGCTTCCGTTAGGCAGTGTTATCAGAAAACATGGTGTACTTTTTCACTGCTATGCAGATGATACCCAGCTATATTTATCCATGAAGGCAGATGACTCACAAGTCAATTAGTTAAACTACAGGCTTGTCTTGAAGACATAAAGACCTGGATGGCCAGTAATCTTTTACTTTTACATTCAGACAAAACTGAGATTATTGTATTTGGCCCTAAAAACCTCAGAAACAGTCTTTCTAACCAGATACTTACCCTGGACGGCATTACTTTGGCCTCCAGTGACACTGTGAGGAATCTTGAAGTTATTTTTGATCAGAATATGTCCTTTAATGCTCACATTAAGCAAATACGTAGGACTGCCTTTTATCATCTTATCATCAAAATTAGAAACATCCTGACTCATAGTGATGCTGAAAAACTAGTCTGTGGTTCCTTAAGTTTTTAAAAGTAGAATGGGAGGCAGAGTCAGGTCCCTCTCCTGTGGAACCAGCTCCCAGTTTGTATTCAGGAGGTTTTCTCTTTAATACTGTAGGTCTTACAGTGTGAAGCACCTCGAGGTAAACTGAAACACCACAGTTGGCTTGTTGACCACTTCGGGCTCCCAGTTCAGAACTTTAACCCGATCTGGTCTGTAAAATGTACGGTAAGAGATACGATAGACTTTCTCTGCCTGGACGTCTCATCACTGCATCCGTCTGTTCATATTTAATATTCTTCAGACACGTGCCCGTTAGGAGGCTGCAGACCGTATGTTGCATGCGTGTACTCACAGCAGATCCTCAGAGTCTTCGTCGCACTCGGCTCCAAACTTGCAGTTTCCACATTTTGAGGCCTTTTTCCCGCGACCAGAGCCCTCGTCATCTGCAGACACACAGACAGGAGTGAGGTCCTCCTCTACCTTCAGTCAGAAGGCTCAAAGGAACACAAGCAGGAGAAAAAATGAAGCGGTTTACCTCCGTCTCCAGATCCTGAGCCAGCATCTGACAGACAGAGAGATGTGTTAGTGACATCTACGGCAGGATATTAACTTTTTCATCTGCACTCCCTATCTGCTCCGATAACAATCACCCATTCTCACTCCGGCTCCACAGGTGGATGTTCATAAGAAGGTCCATACTTTTTAATCTTGGATTCCACCAGAGCAGTTTTGCATGATTTACAGTTCAAAATAACCCTTCTGCTCTTAGACAGCCCCTCAGGTCATTCCAGAAGCTATAAAATCATGAAAGCCACCGTGATGTCACCATGTTTACATTACTCTTTTGGCTGCCATAATGGAGCCAGGCGTGACCATATTTGGACAGGAGCATCACACAGATACCTGCTCACTAAGCAACGTCCAAATCAAATCCCAGCATTAGCCTCAGCAGAACTGGAGCTCGGCCTTCTTGGACGGTCTGTTAGTACAATCAGCCGCACAGCAGCCATATCACTGCTCAGGTAATTACATTAGGAAGGCTCCAAAAGGCTCCGACAGCCCAAACACGGTCCAGAGGGCCAATTCAGGGACGCCAATTAGCCTAGCAGACAACTGTCAGTCAAAGAGACCCCGCCCCTTTATAATGCAGAGGAAGGTTACAACGGGGGAAATTAGATACAGAGAGGAGCCTGTTTTCTGCAACAGGCTGTAAACGTTAATTTCTGCTGTACGGTTTTAACATGCGAGTCTATGGGGACTGACTCACGGGGGCGACAGTGGTTCAGTCTGTCGGGAGGACATAGTTGGGAACCAGGGTTGCCTGGTGGCCTACGTGGGACCCGCCTACTCAAGACCCCGTTCTGGACCAGTGCACCCCAGAGAGGGCGTCGGTTCACCGCTGAGTCACTGAAGGAAAGGCTAAAGGCGAATCTAACTTTCTGCAGTCAAAGGGTTAACAGGAGCGTGGTGCGTGTGTTACCGTGGTAACAGGGTCCGTCCGACACGATGCTGATGTCCCGTTGCTTCCTGCAGGCGGCTCTCTTCAGGAAACACTCGTTCTGGTACGTATCTCCGTTAGAGCCGCACACGGGGACGTACTTCTTATGGCACTGAAACGCACAAAAACACGGTTTCATTCATCACGATACCAACAGCCGTCCAGAATAAAGCTTCTTTATGGGACACAGTGAGGTAAAGACTGAACACATCTGCTCACTTTAAGTGTATTCAGTCATTTTATCCATCAAAACTAATACCATGATATACAGCACTGTGCCAAAGTCTGAGCCTCCTGTCCAGGTAGCATCACGGCACTGGCAGTGCGCGAGGCATCACCGTCATGCTGCAACATGAAGCTGCTGCCAATCAGACGCTTTCCACATTGGACTGCACGGCAGATCAAAAAACCTCCGACACCACCGGCTGAAACGCAGCACAAACCATGACGGAGCCTCCACCGTGCTTTACAGATGGCTCCTCCTTTGGATCCATCCCTCCTTCAGACCCGTTTCCACTGATGTTCAGTTCAGTTCTGGTGTAAATTTTAAGGACATGAGTTTCAGATACTGTCCATCTGCTGTAGATCGTTCTCAGGTGCAAGGACTGGACCACAATGAGTGAAAAAGCAGCCAAGGTCCAAAAAATACTTTAAACCAGCTTCAGACAGCCTGGAGAACCCAGCTCCAGACCACTTTAAAAACTACAAGTCAAAACAGACAGAAATGAGGTGCTTGAGACTTTTGCACAGTGCGATATATAAAATGAACCTTTTAGCTGCTCCCTTGTATTCTCCTCAAGGGGGCACCACAGCGGATTAACACGCATTGGTAATAAAAGTAGAAAAATATCCACATTTGCTGAATTTACAGGAAATGTACTATATCATGATATATATCATTACTAAGATATAAGTTGACTTATATTAATTCATTTCAGTTTGATACATATAGCACCTCAAAGTGCTTCACACTGTAAGGTAAAAACACTACAGTATTAAAGAAAAAACCCCAATAATCAGACCATCCCTTATAAGCAGCACTTGACAACTGTGGGAAAGAAGAACTCCCTTTTAACAGGAAGAGACCTCCAACAGAACCAGGCTCAGGGAGGGGCAGCCATCTGCCTCGACCGGTTGGGGGTGAGGGGTATGGCTGTATCACACAGCCCTGATAATAATAATGGTGATTCATTAGCATTAACGCAGCATTGTGGAGACCACACCCACTTCCACTACAGTGGCTGTAATGAGCGCTATGGCCTTTAGAGGGTGCTGGGAGTGTGTGTGTGTGTGTGTGTGTGTGTGTGAGACTCACATGGAACTGACAGACGCACTTGATGTCGGCGCCGTTCTCGCGGCAGGTTCCTCCGTACCGACACGTCCCGGCGTCACACACACGGAGGTCGCTCTTCTTCTCTGACAAATCTGAAAGAAAAAGCCACAGCAGTGAATATTACGAATCAGTTTCCACCGGCACCCTGCTGGCTAACGGCACCGGAGGCGGCCGTTGTTAACCCGAGCCGCGACCGATCCGGTATGGAAGTCGTGTTAAGAATCCGCATGTTTGAGTTGGCAAAGATTTTACGTCGGATGCCCTTCCTGATGCAATTCTCCTCTATTTATCCAGGCTTGGGACCGGCGCTGGTGGTGCACTTGCTTGTGGGCCCTCCTGTGGTTGGGTTGGGGGACTGCTACTTCTGATGACATTAAAAACACACATGTAGCAGTCACTTCATTAGCTACGCCTAATCCAATCAGCCAATCACATGGCAGGAAAGAGCTCCAGAAAGCCTGGAGAACTGTTGCTCAAGACCACATTTAAGACATTCCAAGGAAGTCGGAATAGAAAGAAGCGCGGGGTGGCTCGAGACTTCTGAGCAGCAGAGGTCGTGTTTGGGAGCGAACAGCTGCACGTGTTCCATCCAAGGGTTAAAATAAAGGCGGTGGCCTGTTTGACGCTGACGGGACTGTCGGCGGGTTCCTCCTCTGGAGAGAAACAACGATCCCGACAGCAGCTGTGGAGACACCACACACACACACACACACACACACACACTGCAGGAAAGCCTGACACAACAATACAGAGCCACTCAAACACACACACCATTATCCAGGGTAGTAATTTCCTGATGGCGGCCGATTGGTTGACAGGCCCCAGGCTGGCCAATTAGAGCTTGTAATTACAAGGGCCGTGACCTCGGCCTCCCCTGTAATTAGCAAATACCGCAGTGTGCTGAGCCAGCAGATCCACAGAGCCCACTGTGGACACCGAGACGGCGTGTCCTCCCCGCCTGCTGTGAGTTTCTGAAGCGACTCGGAGCCGTCAGAGTCGAATTTAAAGTCATCCTGTGTCCACAAGAAACAGGAGCCGCATTTCAAGTCCACGCAGGATTTGGTTCGTCCAAACCAGCGGCTCTGTGTCCATGAACCATCTTCACCTGGTCCACCGCCCAGTTTCACTCATATAAAAGATGGACTGAGCCACGGTGACATCTCCAGCTCACAACCGAGTGTCTTTGCCATCACAAAACCACGTTCTTTAGCCGACAGCCTATGATCCAGAGTCCACCCCGGGTAATCCTCCTGTCTGACTCTAAGAATGACCAAAGCTTGAGCACCTTGTCATCATAAGTGGAAATACATGGAGATAACATCTAGCGTACCTAAAACTTACTTCTAACCTGTGCGTAACCTGCTTTGAACCTATGTGTAACTTATAGTGAACTTATCTCCAACACATACGGACGTATGTAGATGTATGGTCCTCGTATGTGGGACATACGAACCATACGCTGGCAAATGTTCTAGATTTTGTGCATGCTCGAACTTTTCCAGCGTCCTTGCCGTACTACCACGTATACCAGCGTACTTCAGCATGATCTTAACTTATAAAAACGTCCCTAGAACTTAAATGACGTCTGCCGGCGTATTTGCAGTTTTTTTTTCCTACGTCGGCATACGCTTGTTAAATCAAGGTGTGACAGGGGCTTTACAGCTACCGTATAATGGTGTACTGGCTGAGAGTAGGTGTTGGCCACAGATGGAGCTACGATGCCCAAGAGGCGTGGGAACCTGCATCATCTCCATCACAGGGCGAGCGTGAGGATGATGAGGGTGTGGGTGATGATGGTTCTTCCATGTGTCCATGTCCACGGCCAATAGACTTCTTGGCAGCGCTCTTCAGCATGATGGTGACGCACTGCAACGGTGATGCTGATACTGCCAATAGGCTACGACATGCTATGCATAAGTTGAGAACGCTGGCAACACACTTAGCATTCTTTGGTATAACTTATAAGTTATCAAAATGTTCTATATAAGTTACTAATACGTTATGTATACATCCATAATTTTAAGAAAAACATCATAGTACTGCATATGCCAGTGTTTTAGACAAATTTTGATGCGTCGGTTAGTAACGGGCTTGAACAAGGACTGACGACAGTCGCCTCACTGCAGCATCAGTCCATGCATACTTCAGATGGATGAGCTAAAAAACGTAAGTATCCCACCACCACCCATTTGTGCCCCAAATCTGTTTACTTTGTTTTCATTTGAATTGTTTAAAGTTGAATTAGCTTAAATAAATATTCACCATTCCACCTGCCTCCCTCTCATTCATACACATGAACTCTGTCTTGCTTCTACTGACTTTCATTCCTCTTCACTCCAGTACATACCTCCACCTCCTCCCTACTCTCACTATAGATCACAATGTCATCTGCAAACATCATAGTCCACGGAGACTCCTGCCTGAACTCATCTGTCAATCTGTCCATCACCACTGTACTGTACAGGTACGGTACACCCTGGCCAGGTTGCCAGTCTGTCGCAGAGCCAACACAGACAGACAGACAACCAGTCACACCGACAAACAATTCAGAATCAACCAGGTAAGCTAACCCATTTCATGTCTGATGAAAGATGAAGGATGGTCTGGGACATGATGAGAGATGACGTGGAGCTCACAGGGTTAACAGCTCACGCTTGAAAAGAAGTGAGACCCGCGGGATGGTCCTTTAAAGAGCAGTCCTTCATCAGGTGATCAAACGGCCAGAGTCCCTCGCAGTCGCTGATACAACCTCTGGAGAGCGTCACAGCTCTCAGAGAAGCTTCCACACACACACAGTGTACAGAGCCAGGCGGGTCAGCAGGGACCCGTCAGGAGGCTCTGTGTGGAGCTACAGTGAGTAGAACCCTCCCTGCATGCAGATGTTTGTGGAACGTGGCACACCTGGAATATGACGAGAAGCTCAAACTAAGTCAGGAGCTGCTGAGGGGGCAGCAGAGGACAGTTTGACATTTCATTTTTCTGAGAGATAAAAAGCAGCGATGACCCACTAACCCCTACATCCCTGTCTGTCTCGCTCGTCCTCTCACTCTCCGATGACTTCATTATCTCTTCCCGTCATATCGTCCAAACCGCCTCCACTGCACTCATCATCCACCAGGGGGCAGCCAACCCCTCTGACTCTGTACTGAAGCTGCCGTTTCAGTTTGTTCAGGTCAGATCTCCATCCAGACAGCAAAACTGCTCATCACGAGCCTGAGCTGGGCGTGTCTTCAACGCACGTGCTCGCTCTTCCTATTTGTTCCTGCTGTCAGCGCGAGTCACTCGTGAAAGACAAAAGCGAGGCAGAGTGGTACGTCTTCGCAGGAGAACATCTGCGACAGAGCTGAAGTCTCACGAAGACGAGTTAAAAAAAGTTTGGCGCTTCTGGAAATAGAAATCAAAGACTTCCTCTTCAGATGGTAAAAAACTGAGAGGCTCAGGCTGAAACGAGGCGAGCGGCGGGGCTTATTTTAGTTCCACGTCTACTTTTAGAGCTGTCCTCTCGTTTCCTTCACGTCCACGCACACGCAGCGAGGATGACCCTTAGTCTGACCTCATCTGACCGCTTTAATCAAATGGTCAGGTGGGAGGGACAGAGACAAGTCTTCGTCTTCCTGTGGACTATGCGTTTGACTGGCAAAGGACTGAACTGTTTAATCAGATTAATCACAGGGCTGCTGATTAATTCAGATTAACAGACATTCATAATCAGTGTGTTTGATTCTGTGGAGGCAAAAAGACAAGACAGACGTGATAAAGGACAGATCTGGTGTCCAGACTGTAGACTCTGTGAGGCCCTTCAGTGAAGCTGGTCGTCACGGTCCCTGAAGCACCTCCAGGGAAATCCCTGACTAAACCGCGCTTGGTGTTGACGTGGTTCTTCAAGCTCTGCTGAAATGAAAAGTCCTTCCTGCAGAGGGCACAATTCCCGCCAGGCAGCGCCAATCAGCACCAGCGAGAGGAACTGCAGGACTCTGAGTCATCGTGCGTGCACTCGTGTAGCGGTTGGCACATTCGCCTTACAAGTGAAAGGTCCCTGGTTCGATCCCAGGTGGGGACAAAAGCCCCTCTCCCCATGGAGGGCCGCGTCAGGAAGGGCATTCGGTGTAAAACCTCTGCCAGATTACTGATGTGGATTAATCCACTGTGGAGATACAAGGGAGCAGCCAAAAGGTACATGTGTTAAACTGATTAATCTGGATTATCACGTTCATTTTGACAGCTTTAGTTATTACTTTTCACTGTTATTTCTCATTTTCTAAGGAGAAACATCAGGCCAATCATATAATTACAGTAAAGTGAAAAAAATATCATCCATCCATCCATCCAACCATCGTCACCTAAGAAGGGTATTCCAGATGTTCTTCTCCCCAGCAACACCTTCCAGTTCCTCCTGGGGGATCCTGAGATGCCCCCAGGCCAGATGAGACATGATCTCTCCAGCAGGGTGTGGGTTTACCCTGGGGTCTCCCCCGGGGTCTCCTCCCAGTTTGACATACCTGGAAAACCTCCGAAGGGACACGCCCAGGAGGCGTCCTAACCGTATGAACAAACTCACTCAGCTGGTTCCATTCAGCCTCACCTTATCGCTAAAGTCTGGTTATGTTGCACGGAGTAGAGCTGCTCCACCTTCTCCCCACCCCATCTCTAACGTCGTAGCCACAAACCTGCCATAACTTGACAGACACCTCCCTAAAAATGGAGCTACATGTTGGGTGGATGCACGCAGTTCTTTGCCTTGATGCTTAGTTTGACCTATGTACCTGCTGCTCAGTGGATGTCCTCACTCAGCTTAGGTCTCAGTTATGCATTTTCCTTCAAAAACATCCATTCATAAAGTCCAAAATCATCAGTCCAATTCAACAACATCACTTATAAAGTCCAAAATCATCACTCTAATTCGTGCCCAGTGATAATCTTTCCAACTGGATCTGTGAGGATCCAAACTTTCTGCTCGTTATAGCAGAGTAATAAACTCCAGAGTTCCTGTCAGCCCACAGTGAGAGCTTTCTAACGAGTGTTGACCGGACCAGGCTGCACTGATCACCTTCACTGATTGATCTGTATGTCGTTCAGTCTGCTGTCAGCCAGTCCCACTCTGCATCTTTGTTTTCTTCTTCCTTTTCTTATGTTTGTTGTGAGTTTTTCACCGTCAAACGTGACTGAGAAGAGGAGGGTGGTGAAGTGCAACCAGAGCTTTGACATTTAAAGGGTTAAAATGTCCATCCTCTTCCACTGATCCCAGTCAGGGTCCAAAGAGGGGGCCGGAGCAGAACCCAGCTGACACCAGTGAGGGTAAATAAATGATAAGTGGACTGGTGCTGATGTAGCGCTTTACTACTCTGAGCACTCAAAGTGTTTTTCGCTACAAGCCTCCTTCACGCACACTTCAGTCTATCTTTAACACATTTAGATTGTGGAGCTTCATGTTTTGGCAACAGATCTGGCATCAGGTCCAACACCACCACAGATCAGAGAGTCTGAGTCAAAAGGCTCTTATTCCCTTCCCTTTCATTCCTCTTCTCTCCAGTACATACCTCCACCTCTCCCCTACTCTCACTACAGATCACAATGTCATCTGCAAACATCAGAGACCACAGAGGAACTCCAAAGGGCTCAGAGCTGATCCCTGATGTAATCCCACCCCCACCTTCAACCCACCTGTGCCTCCCACCACACTAATGAACTGATTCATACCTGAACTCTGTCATGTGGAACAGCCCCTCCCCCAGTTCACAGTTTTCCGACTTACATAAACACTGAGCTGCTCTTTATTGTCTCAGTCAAGCAGCGAATCGTTTGTTCCATGAAAGGTGCCGAGGCCTGATGGTGAACGCATTCAAAGTGCCACCAAATGTGAAACACTCAGTGCACAAAGTGTCCTGAGACTTTCACAGCATTTGATGATCCTGGCTTATTTTTAGCTGTTTTATGGCCCTGAGTTAGGATCATTGGATTAATCAGATGGCTGTTTTCTCCAGGCCATCCTCATAAAACTTCAGATAAACATCTCCAGCATAACCTTTTGGTTACTAACTCTGGTGTTATTTAAGGGTGAGAAGTAAAAAATCTTTATGTTTTGAGGTGTTGGAACCCAGAAAGGCTTTACTGTTGAGAGGAGATGGCAGCAGGATGCCCTGTGGGAGGAAGGCAGCGGCGCTGCAGTGCTCCGAGTGAAATTTTGTTGGAGAACTTGATGATGACGTCTTCTGACACGGGGCAAAACACCACTGCAGACCACATCACCTCCTTGCGTCAGCGTTGTTCCCCGACGGCAGGAAAATGCACCCTCCCTCATGGAAACCTTACATCACCAAGTGTCAGGTGGAGAGGTGTAAAACATGCTGCCACCGGCCTCTGGAGCAGTGGAAACATGTTCTGTGGAGTGACCAATCACACGTCTCTGTCAGTCTGATGGAGCAGTGTGGGTTTGGTGAATCCAGGAGAACGTTACCTGTCTGTCTGTAAAGTCTGGTGGAGGAGGGATAATGCTGTGGGGTTGTTTTTCTGGGGTCGGCCTGGGAATGTGCACCAGCACACAAAACAAGCTCCAGAAAGGCACGGCTGGATGAGTTTGGTGTGGAAGAACTTGACCGGCCTGCACAGAGCCCTGACCTTAACCCCATTCAACACCTTTGGGTTGAGGAAGTTTAACATCAAAACTTAGCAATGAGACAAAGGTGGAGAGCAGCTTTAGCTTTGATTTTCCACACATTTTACATCTAGAGTTTGATTGGATTGATAAAAATTCTAAAGTCATAAAGATGATACAGCAAAAAGTCTGTTAGGAGCTGTGAGGAACGTGAATCTACTGTTTCTACTGTATACGCCTCATAAATCTCAGAGTCACTGTGAGCTCAGAACATCACTGAGAACAGTTTGTGCAGGTCTGATCATAGATATGAACACGGAGATGCTGACTGCATCAACAGGCACGTGCAAGCCTTACATCACCACGGGTTGCATGGAGCATAGTGGATGGGGACTAAGGCACAGCATGACTGATGTGGAAGAACTTGACTGGCCCACACAGAGCCCTGACCTCAACCCCATCCAACATCAGTGTCTGACCTCACAAATGGGTTAAAAATTCCCACAGACACTCCCACATGTTGTAGAAAGCCTTCCCAGAAGAGTGGAAGCTGTTCCAGCTGCAAAGGGACCAACTCCATATTAATGTCTGTGGATTTAGAATGGGAGGTCAGAGAAGCTGCTGTAGGTGTCCTCATACTTTTGATCAGGCCCAAATACAGATAATTAAGAGGGCAGCAGCTTTAAAGCTAAACCCGAGCCGATGAACCAATGGGTGTTGTCCTTTTTTATATACAGTCTGTGCTTTAAAGTTCAGCGTGTGCCTGGCGGTCAGATCGGGTCCTCTGACCGCCGTTTAAAGCATCCATGTGTGCAAACATATACATACAGGCTGAAGACACACACACACACACACACACACACACACACACACACACGGACCAACCACAAGAAACCCTACAGCCTCGCCCTGCTCCTCCACCCTGTGATCAACCCTGAAATACAGCCTGGTTAATGTGAGAGGTCAGCGCACACACACACACTCACAGAAACACACACTCACAGAAACACACACTCACAGAAACACACACACACACTCACAGACACACACACACACTCACAGACACACACACACACAGACACACACACACTCACACCTGTTCAGCCTCCAGCACAGCTCAGGTGTGTCATTACTTTACATTCAAAGCCCCAACAAGAGGTGAACCACGAGAAATCCCTGTGACCTCTGACCCCTCAGGTGAGGTCAGGTGACGTCAGGGCAGTGGGGGGTCTCACCTGGGCAGTCTTCGGTCCTGCCGGGGCCACAGTCCGCTCCGCTGCGGGGGAAGGAGCTCCGCACGGCGGGGGAGAGCAGCAGGAGCAGCAGGCAGCAGGAGAGCCGGGACACCATGATGGAGGACAGATGGACAGAGACGCAGGGGGGACAAAGAGACAGGGTAGATGGGGGTGAGGGGGGATCCTCCACACACACACACACACACACACACACACACAATCTGCACTACCTCAACCGCTGCTACTGCACATCACTTCTTTTTCTTTCGGCACTAGTGTCTTGTTCTTGTGTTGTCTTTTTCATTG
>VUQH01028613.1:5907-19142 GCA_015106775.1 Etroplus canarensis | reverse complement strand
ATAAATATATATATATATATATATATATATATATATATATATATATATATATATATATATATATTACTAGATGAACCATTATCAGTCATGTCAGAGCAACAAACTATATAAAGCCATCAAAATTTCTTTAATTAAAGAATTCATCCTATCCGCTCAACATCCCAATGAAATTACCTGATTGGCTATGACAGTTTTGTAGTGGTACATCCCAGGGTTAAGTTGCCATCTGCAAAACTCCCCCCTCCAACCTCTTGTGATGGTACCTCCTCCAATACCTCCAAGCGGGACACCTGTCAATCAAAGCAGAGTTTGAACACAAATAAATAAGAAGCAAATATTAGCTAATCCTAAACCGTAAGACAAGAACATTTGCAAGCTCACTGGTCCCTCTGCATGAGATTACAATATAATTCCTTTTGCACAGCTTTAACAGGTTTCCAACAAGCATCCATTTGGCAATTTGTTTTGACTCTATTGATCAGAATTACACTGAAAGTACACAGAACTTAAATTCTGATAAAAAAATTAGCCACTTTATTTTAAATTATGTATCCCTATCCTCTCATATTCACCATAAAAAGTGACAAAATAGAGCACTACTCTGTTGTAAGAGATGTGAACTGACCATAGATTTGACGCAGGGGTTGGGCGCGAAACATGTCAATGAATGGAGCTTTCTTTTCCACCTGTGTCTTCTTGTACCACCATTTCAGATACCTGGATGCATTTTTACAAGACAAACATGGAATGAATACGAGAAAATCAAGCAAGGACATCAACAAATACTGAGACACCAAATCAGTTATAAATAGCAGTGATTAGGAATGCTTTTAACTTTGAAATGTTTATAAGTTACAGTCCCAATCACATGTTCCTTTAGGAATCATGGCTTTTCTCCTCCCTTGCTTAATTTTCTCTGTTTATATTCTGTGAAATTGAGCAGTTTCCAAGCCTTTAGCACCCTCAGCCAAAGCTGGATCTAACAACTATACACGCACAAACAGGCATGCAACTGTGAGAAATGAGGGAATTGTGTAACTACTTAAAGGAAGTGCCTGTAAAATAAGGGGAATACAGTCAGGTAGATCTACTTTACAGTTTGAATAAGGGTGTGTGTGTGTGTGTGTGTGTGTGTGTGTGTTTGTGTAGGTCCTGCACATGCTCTGAAACCAGGGCTGCATTGTCAAATATTAAGTAGCCTATCTTATGAAAGAGCCTGAAGCTAAGTCATTAATCTGTTTATGCTCTGGACTCTAGTCTAAGACATGCCAGAGTTTCTGCTAATATGTGAAATAAAGCATGAACCTTCTGTTTTAGTTAGTTTGTTTGACACAGAACCATCTCTAAAAGCTGATGGTCTTCTTGATGTGGTAAAGTACAAGTACCTGGGCGTCCACATGTGGACAATAGGCTGAAGTGGAAGACCAAGTCCGAGTTTGCAGTAAAGGAGTTTCATCTTTTTTTTTTTTTTACATTCTCTTTCCAGCACTCGACTCAGGCACTGAAAAAGTGCGAAGTACTCTAAATCTTCAACGACTGTCCATTCAGGAATCTGATGGTCCTTTTAAAATGCTTTACAAGGAGCAGCCTGCCATGGATGAGCAGGCTCTATATCCTAAGGAAGCTGAGATCCTTCAACATGTGCAGCTTATCTTATTTGCAGTGTTCAGCTTTTAACTAATACATTTAATGCAAAGCAAGTTTCTGTGTTTTTATTTTTGAAGTAGAAAACTTGGGGCCCCAGTTGTTCTCGAAAAGTCTCAGAAGAGCTTCAGGGAATTTACCACAATGACTCTGGAGCAAGCTGACAGGCTAGTGAGCAAACCCAGTGACTCAGCATTTTACTCTGCAGGTGCTGCAGTTTGTCACCTTTTATTTGGTTCCCCATTTCAATTTTTTCCTTCTCATCCCTGTCATACATTCACTTACTTGTAATACCCTAATTCCTTTTAGAGTTTTTTAATCATATATTGGATCAATATCAATAATGTTGTCGTAGCTGTGTTGTTTTCATATTGTGGACCATCTTGCAAAACAAAACAAAGTATAATAATTTTGTGATATTTTAAGGTTGCATGAAAATACTGGACAGTGTAGTGCAGGCTGAACTGGTTAGTTTTCAGTACTGTGGTGACGTTTGCAGTGATGCACTATGTCAGACTGGTGTTCATGGTCAATGTAAGGTTACATCAAGGTTAGCAGACATCAATTTAAATTCAAGTTGATGATGCTGATGCTTTTGTATTAACTTCATACTATCTAGGGGTTGGAAACCAGTCATGATAACTTATATAACATCTGCTTACAGCTTGCTGAATTCAGTCGGCTAAATTCACAAAGAACAGGAAACCTCAAAGCCAGAAGCAGCATAGAACAGCTGACCACAGCCTTTGCACAAAGAAAAATCTACCTGAGCTGACAATACAAATTATTATGACTTATTTCTAAGTGATTCTTTTACCCACGCTGCACTACTACACATGATCTTTGGGTGCCAAATTCCACATTTACCCCATGGCCATGTGTGAGAGCATTTGAGTCTGATTGTCCATTTTTATGATGTTAGTCCAAGTGGGCTTCATTTCAGGAAGCGGCTGAATTACTTTCAGCCACACAGAGCATACCACTTGTTGTAAGGAAGATCCTGTGCAACTGCAGTAATGCTGCACATGACAGTGAAGCTCCAAACAATAACTTCAGAGCAGAGTTCATACCAGATACAGCTCCAGTCCGGATGAATAGGATCAGTTAAACCACGCAGACTATTGTTGGGCTGTTTTTTTGTTTTGCACGAATGCAAACAATGGTTCGTACTCGACGCAAATCTGTGAATACAGATCAATCTGTTAACCTGTATGAGCTCAAGCAGCCATTTTGTTCACAGCCACAGCAACAACATTGCCAGGGCTTAAATTCTGAAGTGCTCACATATATTGACCCATACAGTGTTTATTTGTACAAGCAAGCTTTACAAGAATATTTTTTTCTTATTTCAAAGTATTCTCACTGCACTACACCTCATAGACAAAGGTGTGGCTGCATCTGGGTTTAATATTCTTTTAATCCTCTCTAAACAAAGTCTCTGTAGTCTGGAATATATATCGCAAAAATTGGATAAATAATTCACCGATGTTACACAAGAAAAAAGGAAAAAGCTTTCCAGAGAGTTCAGCATGTTTGTTTTGTTGTAACCATTTTCTGAAAGGTAAGGCACATCTGTATTTTGAAGAGAAGTGTTTAAAATATTTTTTTTGGAACTTGCTGGATCCCCGTGGAGCACTAATACAGAAATAATAACTTGCCTCAGTGCCAAAGGGAATTTACACATTCATAGTGACCCCCTAACGGGAGCAGCCGAAAGGAGAAGAAGAAGAAGATAGTGACCCTAAAAGACTCACATAGAGAGACAATAGTTAGTGGCATTGTGGCAGTTTGAATGTGGGAAAAACACACGATGTAGTACTAATGACTTAAGTTGAGGCACATTGACAGAATTTTAACATAAGTAAGAGAATATCCCGCTGGCTGTGCATTCCACTTAAGCTGCAGAATGTAATACTTTATATATCAGACAGCTGCAGGTTGTAGGAAAAACAGACCTAGCAAAGTGCAGATGCAAAGAGCAGGGATGGATTCCGCTCTCTCTAGCCGTAGGCAAACAAATCACCTTTTATTCCACAACTTAAAAAGCAGGCAGATGCTGTTTGTGGGACAGTGAATTATTAACCTTAATCTCTGTTTTAGTGCAGAAGTGGTTTTATAGTCACAGAGGGGTACATGCACTTTAAACTTAGAGTTGACCTAGAAGCAGAGGTCATAGAAGAATTTTTAACGACATGTTTATCAAAACAGGAAAAAATTGGTAATTTTAGGTTGACCCTACCCTTTAACAGAATACTTATAGAGAATACGCACATTTAATTAATCTTTTTATAAACAACATTAAGCACCACCATGTGCTCCTGAATAGACTAAACCACATGACTGGGAGCTATGCAGAAGAACCTGTCTGTACACAGATTAAAAAACTAACTCCTGCAAGTCATGTCATGGTCATCAGTTTAAAATGTAAGGCTGTCTTTAATGCTTCTTTTTGGGTTACTCTAAGGAGGAATGCTGAACTGTTTCTTTTAAACTTCCTCAGTGCAAACGGTTAATTTTCAGTAAAGCAGAATAAACATTTTCAGGTCAAACTTGCACTTGCACACTTGCTCTCAAGCAGTGCCTAAGAAATTTGACACCATAGTCTAATCCCTGCACTAGTACTAAAGCATAATAACATGCATATTGGTTACCATTAAAAAGGTGTAAACTGACACAGGCAGTATCAGTAGAGAGAATGTCTATTAAGAGACTGACCTTATTCCAAGGCCGATATGCTCCAAGACGTTGGACAGGGACACATCTTTAGCTTGAAAGGGCTTTCTCTTCTCTTTGAACTCATGTGCCAGACAGATTCGCCAACCCTCCTTGGGCACCCCGTATCCCATTTCCTTGGAAACATACCTAGTCATGAGGTCCGCCGTGGATTTCTCACCCCAGTCTGAAGTCATTTTTGCAGGCGTTCTCCTAACAGTGAAGGTTAAGGTAGTAAAACACTTGTTATTATAAACAGGGAGTTGCCACCAACTGTTGTAAACAGAGCCAGCTTATAGTGCCTTCACCACAGAGCAAAGCCACAAAGGAGGTAGTCAGTCACAGGTGTCAGGGGCAATAAATGGTGTCATTCCATTAGAGTCAACCCGTTCTCATCTCATAAGCTCTTAATGTTGGGGCAATGGATAATTTCACACTTAGGTTGGAGTTTCCTGTGCCATTATTTAGTTATAAGAACAAGTCCAATGCGTTCATATCCTCAGGGGTCACCCCAGCCTTTGGATTGTTGATTTTGAGGAATAAAGCTGACCCCTTTTGCTCCCTCAGCACGGATTCCGTTTGTCGCTGTGCAGCTGTCAGCACTTGTGTGTAGATGGACGGATGGATGACAGCTAGAGTCCACCAGAACACCTACAATGACGTCAAACAAAACAACAACGAACTGATTAAAAAGCGGCGATCTCCTTCACCCGGTGCACAATCAGGAGGGCCAGTATCAGGCATCTCAGTGACTTGCGGTTAGCTGCGAAGCCGCAAACTCACATTATGTCACTTTACCACGGAACGCCCCTTTGCTTTAATCCCAAGGAACAAGGGAGACATTCGCAAGCCAACCCGCTTCTAACACAGAAGACGCGATTAAATGACGTTAAACATACCAGAGACACATCCCAGTCCGATCCCAAACCGGCCTCAGAGAGGATCTCGTAGCTTCTCCTGCTAGCACGGCGCTCAAAATGCAAAGACTTTGCAAGACATTTCCCCCTTTGTCTTACCTCTCAGGTACAATATCTCTAAGGCTGTTCGTTTTTTTACAGAGTTGGCAGACTCAAACATCAACCAGGCCGCTAACTTTATTTTAAAATTAACGGCAGACGCGCTAATTATGGCATTTTCACAAGATATTAATCAGCAATCATGTTAGAGTTTAATAATGCCTGACAAACTCGACTGTGGGGAGCAAAGCGTAAAGAGTATGGAAATCCACTGATTGAAGCCCATACCATTTAGAGTGATAACGGGGGAAAGGGGATTATAATCATCTGAAATTATTCATGTAACTCCTAGTTTACAGACATGGGCGCCCTCTTATAAATACGCAACTCAGAAAGGTGTTTTAAAATAGCCTCTGCAGAATATTCTGACTAAATTCGTCAAAGCAAAGGTTATTTGTGACCTTCGAGCTTACCTCTTCTGTGTATGTTTCCCAGAGCCGTCAAGTCACCGTCACTTCACTCGCTCTCAAACCGGACCTGACAAAAGCGCTTTCGAAATAATGGTTACAGTTTCAGAAGAAAACGGAAAGTTGTTGGTTTGACGTCTCATATTAAATAATCCGAAATTTTGGTGGTGGTGATGTGATTTCAATATTTCCAAACTGCCAGTCAAAAGTAATTTTAAACATAAATTTCATCTGCGTACTGTCCCAATCTGGAATAACATATACTAATAAAAAGAAAGCCGTTTTTATTAAATGGATGGTAAGGGGAGCATAAGCTGTATGCAAAGAGAGTGTCCGAATCATGAGTTTGAAGCTGTAAATTGTTGTTGGTGCATAATCCCCACAAGTTAAATGTCAGGAATTCTGGAGTAAGTTGTTGAAGTGGCCGAGAGTGTACCCAGGGGAGAGAGAGTGGTGACTGGAGCAGATTTCAGTGGGCATGAAGGTGATGGGAAGATAGGGGATGAGGAGGTGTTGGGTGGGTATGAAGGAGAAGAATGCGGTCAACAATGAGATCTGTAGTGAGAGTAGGGAGGGGGTGGAAGAGAGCCTGGGGATGTGGGGGTATACACTGGAGAGAAGAGGAATGAAAGTCAGCAAAAGCAAGACACAATACATGTGTGTGAATGAGAGTGATGCAGTTGGAATCGTGAAGATGCAAGCTGTAGAGGTAGTGAATGTGGATGAGTTTAAATATATTGGGTTACCATTCAAAGCAATGAACAGTACATGAGAGAGGTGAAAAAAGAGTGCAGGCAGGGTGGAGTGGGTGGAGATGAATATCAGGGGTGATTTGTGACAGATGGAAAGCAGCAAGACTGAAAGGGAAGATTTATAAGACAGTAGTGAGACCTGCTACACGGTTTGGAGATGGTGGCACTGACAAAAAGACAGGAGGTGGAGCTGGAGGCAGAGTTGGCAGGGTTAGGATGGGCAGAGTTGAAGATGCTTATATTTTCACTGGGCGTGACCAGGATGGGCAGGATTAGAAATTAGTACATCAGAGGGACAGCTCAGACTGAGCAGTTTGGAGATAAAGACAGAATGGCAAGGCTGAGATAGTTTGGACACGTGCAGAGGAGGGATAGTGGATACACTGGATAAAGGATGTTAAAGATGCCAGGCACGAGGAATAAAGGAAGACTGCAAAGAAGGTTCATGGATGAAATGAAGAAGGACATGCCAAGGGTTGGTGTGAGGGAAGAGGATGCAAGGGATAGGGTGAGATGGAGTCAGAAGATTTGCAGTGGTGACCCTTAACAGAAGCAGCCAGAAAAAGATGATGCACCTTCAGCTGCTCCCTTGTATTTTCTCCAAAGGGTCACCAGAGCAGAATAATTCACATCAGTAATTTGGCAGAGGTGCTACGTTGGATACCCTTCCTAATACAACCCTCCATAGTGAGAGGAGCTTGTGGCCCGACCTGAAATCAAACCAGGGACCTTTTGCTTATAAGGCAAATGTGTAAACCACTACACTACAGGGAGACAAAAAGAAGAAGATGATGATGACTCTTGTAATTTCTTAATATACAGGAATTCTATCTGTAAATACCACTTCATGTGTACTAATCATCAATTTAAGACAGTTCCTCCTTCAATGATTCTGTTGCTGAAAGACATGCTGACATATTCAGAAATTATTCCACAAGAACGTTCTTTAAGTATAAAAGGATGTAATTTTGCAGATAGCAAATGTAACAATAAGATTTTAAGAACTATGCTTGCTTCATTATGCTTCCCATCACCATTAAAGAGAAAACATATGTTTGGGGAATATGCCAGTAGTTTTCAGATAATGGTAAGAACTGAATACCTCTCTTTTCCACTTCCACCTAAGGTAAATTTAGTTTACTTGTTTTGTTTGGCTTTGTAATGGTCATTCATTTCTACAGTTACTTAATCTTACTGCTCAGCTTATTTAAAGTGCATGATGTGACATACATTGACTGCCTTTTTGTTTTAATCAGAATACTTTAATAATCCCATGGGGGAAATTGCTCAGTCCATTAAAATCTGTATGATTTTGATTGTGATCACAACATATTCTTAAAGAAAATATATATTTATTCTTATTTGTCCCCCACCCCCACCAAGTCATACTCCAATCACTGTCACCCACACAGGGCGGACTGGTCCCCCCTCCCTCTTCCATAGTGCTTATCTTGCACACAACCAGAGTGTATTTTTATTCTATTCTACGTCTGTTCTACATTTATTTTCTGTTACTATTTGTCTTCAGATTTTATAGTACATAATTTTATTTTATCTTCTTACTTTGTTTGCATTTATATGCTCAACTGACAAAATGAGCTTGCACCAAACAAAAAATTTCATTGCCGTAATAATGCACATTGTTACATGGTGCATGACAATAAAGATTCTTGAATCTTGAATTTCCTTTTCCCGTGGTTCATGATTGGTCGAGCAGCACCGGAAATAGATTGTCAACGTATTTTTTGTTTACTGTAGCTGGAATGCTAGTTACGTGAGCTATGCTCAGGTTTTCGTGAAGACATAAAATATTTAGTTTTATTCAAGGAGTACCTTTATCTTTACTTGGGGACAACACAGCGTCTTTGTCTTGCCGCAGTATCGCTCGACGCTAAGGTAGGTGTTCAAACTGGCCTTCAAACTCCAGTCATCAGCAGACAGGACCAACAAGTTGACTTTCAGCTAGCTGTGCGATATTCAGGCTGCAGCGGCAAAATAAGCTCCTCTAACAGGAGCTCACCGTGTCACAAGTCGAGATTTTCACTTCCTAACGTGGAGTTGTCGGTTTGTAACGCTGCAGATGATCGAGGTGGTGGCCTCCGTGGCCCGAGGCCCCGTGTTTCTGGCCGGGGAGCTCATGGAGTGTCTCATAACTTTCACCAACCCCATGTCTCATCTGTCCACCTCTGCGAGCAGGTACGATTTTATTCCCTACGCACTTTATCACTTGTCACAGACTTGAGTAAACGATAATAAGCAAATGTCTTTACTATAATTTCTTTATATTTTGCTAGGAAAACGGGCTTTGTCAGCCCGGCTAGCTCAGTCGGTAGAGCATGAGACTCTTAATCTCAGGGTCGTGGGTTCGAGCCCCACGTTGGGCGCATTCTTTATGCAATTTTCCCCCAGGGATCAATAAAGTATCCCTGTTCTGATTCTAAAATAAAGGCAGATATTTTTAAAAACATGTGCAAACATAAATACAGTATGTAAGGCATAAACAGACTTTGTACAATTATAACTACCTTGAAAGTCAATATCTGTTATGCCCACCTTTATTTAACACAGCCTGAACTCTCTTGGGCAAGCTTTCTTGTAATTTCTCTAAGCAGTCTTCAGGAATAGTTATTCAGGGTTCTTGAAGGACATTCCAAAGCTCTACTTTGGATGTTTGCTCCCTCTTATTTAGTTGTCTGTCAAGATGATCCAACACTGCTCTAATAATGTTGGCTCTGGGGAGGCCAATCCATGACTGATGGTGTTTTTCCATCCAAGTTGGTTTTTAGTGTTAGCTGTGTTTGATCCCCAGCACCGCTGGCTGGAATGAAGCCTCATACCATGATAGAGCCTCCACTGTGTTTTACAGATGGTTGTAGACACTCACTGTTGTACCTCTTTCCTGACCTGTCCATACTGTTCATTTGCTGTGGATAGTTTTTTTAGGCCTGTCACTTCTGCTTCTTTTTTCCACTTGTCCAGTTTCCTTGGATTTTTAAAGGCCAAAATATTTTTCTTCTTCTTCTTTTGGCTGTTCCCACTAGGGGTTGCCACAGCAGATCATCTGCCTCCATCTCACCCTATCCCTTGCGTCCACTTCTATTAAACTAATCTTCTGCATGTCCTTCTTTACTACGTCCATGAACCTTCTCTGTGGTCTTCCTCTTTTCCTCTCACGTAGCAGCTCCATCTTCTACATTTTTTGTCCAATATATCCACTACCCCTCATATGAACATGTCCAAACTATCTCAGCCTTGCCTCTCTGACTTTATCTCCCAACTTTTCAACCTGTGCTGATTCTCTGATATACTCATTTCTAATCCTGTCCATCCTGGTCACGCCTAATGAAAATCTCAGCATCTTCAACTCTCCAACTCCACCTTCTGTCGTTTTGTCAGTGCCACTGTTTCCAAACCATACATCATAGCAGGTCTCACTACCACCTTGTAAACCTTCTCTTTCAGTCTTGTTGCTATCCTTCTGTCACAAATCACCCTGATACGTGATTCCACCTACTCTGCCCTGCCTGCACTCTCTTCTTCACCTTTCTTGTGCTCTGTCTGTTACCTTGGATGGTTGACCCAAGATATTTAAACCCATCTACATTCACTACCTCTACTGTACTACTAAGGAAAAGGGAACAAATGATGTGTTTTTGTGACCGGTTGCTAGTAACAAAGTGCCTATAGATACAATTCAGTTCTTTGCCAAGTTGACAGTACAGTACTTAACACCATTCCCTCACGGCAAGGTGGTCCTGGGTTTAAATCCACCAGCCAGCTGGGGCCCCTCTGTGTAGAGTTTGCATGTTCTGCTGTGTGTGTTCTGACTGTTAGGTTGGGTTACTTGGTGACTCTAAACTGACCATTGGTTTGAATGTGAGCGTGAATGGTTGGCTGTCTCTCTGTGTTAGCCCTGCAATAGTCTGTCAACTTGTCCAGGGTGTACCCTACCTCTTGCCCTATGGTAGCTGAGATAGGCTCCAGCCCCTCTGCAATCCTAAATTGGATAAGTGGAAGAAAATGGGTGGATGGATTTGCCAAGTTGTCTGTTATGTGTAGACACAACACTGGTTCATCCTTTGTGTTAGGTGTTTTTTTTATGTGTCAGTGACTCATAGTTCAGTGTTGAGTGGCTTAACAAACAAAATAAGACATTACACTAAAAATGGTCAGGTACAAGAACTGGATTGGAAATGGGTGAAAAAGTAGCCAATGTCCAAAGAAAAACTTAGAAAGACCTTCGGAAAGGTCTTTCTGAGTTTCAGAGCTATTTCTCAAGACCTCTTTAAAAAATTAAAAGGAAGTCTGGCTCCTTGGAAGTAAAATATAAGAAATGAGGGGTGGCTCAAAACGTTTGCACAGCACTGTGGTTTATGATGTTGGTTTCTTTCTCAGAATTTGCTCTGTAAGGATAAGAGGGTATCTGGATCACTCATCAGTTAAGAAAAGTTTTGCGGGCAAATATAAAGTTTCTGCTGAAGGACAGACAGCATCATTAATGTCTTTTTGATTATGTTTGAATTGTTGAAGAGAATTTTAGGTTTGTACTTCATTTTTCCTTCTTCGGTGAGATTAAAAATATAGGAATGTGAGCCTAGGGTTATTTTTTGTTTTCACTTATTGATGTTAATTTGCTGACTGTTTAATGGAGTGTTGTCCTACTATTGGAATATTTTGTAATGTAGGTAACTGTTTTTTCTCACATTTGTTACACAGTATCTGGTGTCTTATGATATTTATGATGGACACGAAAATCAGTCACATTGTTTATGGTCTTGTGTAACCCTTGTTGTCTTACCTGTGTCCCAGTGAGATGCTGGCATGGGCCAGCGCACAGATCCACTGTCAATTTCATGCCAGTGAGAACAGAGTAGCCCTGCCGGCCCAGGGCAACAAACAGGACGTCCAGGCTGAGAGCGACACAGTGCTTATACCAAGCAGAGGTAAGAAAGGGAATCAAAAGATGAAATCTGAGATTAGCAGAAACGTTTATATTTGGTATATTTTAAAAAAACTTAAATGGTATAGGACGAGAAATACATTATGTATCCCTTAAGTTGGGAAACTGCTGTGTTACAGCAGCAATGCAAAATCCAAAAAAGTGGAGAGCTCAACAAGTCAAAGTCCAACATAATACAACAAGGAGCTATAATCTAAAACGAATGCAGGCACTGGTGCGAGACCCTACTCATCCTAATCAGCTCACCATGCTCGTCCATTTTTTTTCCAAACACTTCACATCCACCGCAAAGATCACTGTGACAGCTCCAGCTCTGAAACACTGTCATTTTCTCCATAGCCTTGCTCTAGGCAGTAGAACTGTCAGTGCCATAGGCTGGTGAAAATTCTCCTTTGATGAAGTGTTAAAAAAAACCAAAAACGCACACCTCTGGCTGCTCCCTTGTATTCTCCCCAAGGGGTCACCACAGCGGACTAATTGGCATTGGTAATTTGGCAGAGGTTTTTCGCCAGATGCTCTTCCTGACACACCCTTCCATGGTGAGAGGGCCTTGTGTCCCCACCTAGAATGTGTAAACCACTACACTACATTTAATCTGAAGAAAAATCACTAGTAGACTTAACTCTTAACTTTACATGACTCACAGAACAGAACTCACAGAACAGCCGTTTTACCTTCATATAAATCTCAGTGGGCAATAAAAAAATCACCTTAATCAAGTGATAAAGTAATTGAAATTAAAAAAAAAAATTCATCAAAAAACAACAATGTGAGCTGCTGGGGCAGGCTGCTTCTCAGCACAGTGTCAGGATAAAAATGGCTGGATGAAATTAGCATAAATGTTTTGCTGCAAACTCAATACAGATAGAGAGCACAACACATCACATAAGACTGCACACTGAAGTTAACTTGTTTTGTCTGTTTTTGAATATCTGGATTTCATCATACCATCTTCTTTCACACACCTATGCAGTTTTGTGACTGTACCTTGCATGGCTGTAAGGCTGTCTCACTAACAAAATTACACATGCATTCACAAGGTCAATGCAAGCTACATATGCTGTTGTGGTTGTTAATGCATGAAAGTCTCATCATACACAATCTATTTTGTGTCACTTTTTTCAGTAACTTCACAGCTTAATGTGCAATATCTCAGATCTTGATCTCTCTTCTGCAGGAGAACGAGGACAGTGTGTGCTGGATACACCACCCAAGATATTATTCTGTGACCTGCGCCTTGACCCTGGAGAGAGTAAAACTTGTATGTGTGTTTACATATGTGTAGGAAAAAGTTTAAAATGATCTACCCTTTTAATGTGTGTAATAAAACTAATTACTAATTCTGCTGTTAAAAGAAAATGCAAAACATGAGGTCTCTACATGTTTTTTGGTTCACTTGTATCTTCTATCCTAATACAGTATTTTTGTGTGTGAATCAGTTTGACGTAGGTTGTCACGCTTTCACAGATTCATACAGTGAGGTTGTTCCCATTGATGGGCCACCTAGTTTCCGTGGTCAGGCAGTGAAGTATGTCTACAAACTAACCATTGGCTGCCAAAGGGTCAACTCTCCCATCAAGCTTCTCCGAGTTCCCTTCAGAGTGCTGGTTCTGCAAGGTTAGGTGACTTTTGATCACTTTTCAGTCCTCTGTCATTTTGTCAGTTCACGCAGTACTAACAGAGCAATAGGAGTTGTCAAATCTTTTTGTCTTCTTTAATGGAATTTGAAAACCACAGTAAGAAC
>VUQH01028612.1:3207-16489 GCA_015106775.1 Etroplus canarensis | reverse complement strand
TCCTGCAGTGACATGCCATCCCATCCGGTTTGCGTTTAGTTGGACCATCATTTTGTTTTCAACAAAACAATGACCTCAAACACACCTCCAGGCTGTGGAAGGGCTATTTGGCCAAGAAGGAGAGTGATGAAGTGCTGCGCCAGATGACCTGGCCTTCACAGTCACCTGACCTAAGCCCAATTGAGATGGTTTGGGATGAGATGGACCACAGAGTGAAGGCAAAAGGGCCAACAATTGCTCAGCATCTCTGGAAATTCCTTCAAGACTGTTGGAAAACCATTTCAGGTGACTACCTCATGAAGCTCATCTAGAGAATGCCTAGAGTGTGCAAAGCAGTAATCAAAGCAAAGGGTGGCTATTTTGAAGAATCTAAAATATAAAACATGTTTTGAGTTATTTCATACTTTTTTCTTCACTGCATAATTTCATATGTGTTCATTCATAGTTTTAATGGCTTCAGTGAGAATCTACAATGTAAATAGTCATGAAAATAAAGAAAAACCAATAAATGAGAAGATGTGTCCAAACTTTTAAATGGTAGTGTAAGTGCATACAGTATGGGCAGCTTACATGTTTTGGAAGGAACTATGAATGCTGAAAGGTTTATAAAGATTTTGGAGCAACATATGTTCCCCTCCAGATGACATCTATTTCAGGGAAGGACTTGTGTTTTTAAACAGGACAATGCAAAACCACATACTGCAGCTATTACAACAACATGGCGTTGTTGGAGAAGAGTCCGGGTGCTGAACTGGCCTGCCTGCAGTCCAGAGCTTTCACCTGTAGAGAACATTTGGCGCATCACTATACGAAAAATACTTCAAAGACGACCACGAACTCTTCAGCAGCTGGAAATCTATTTCAGGCAAGAATGGGACTGAATTCCAACACCAAACCTCCAGAAGCTCATAACTTAGATGCCCAAACATCTTCAAACTCTTTTGAAAAGAAGAGGAGACGCTACACCATGGTAAACATGCCCTTGTCCCAACTCTTTTGAGACCTGTAGCAAGCGTCAAAATTGAAATGAGCTCATTTAGTGGCTGAAGGTACATAATTTTTCAGTTTGAACATTTATGTTATCTATGTTCTGTTGTGAATAAAATATTGGCTCATGTGACTTGAAAGTCTTTGAGTTTTCATTTTGTTCAAATTTAAAGAATGTCCCAGCTTTTCTGGAATTTGTGTTGCAACAAGTCCTCTCACCACAAAACTTGCTGCATCTGTTAATTCTCTCGTCTGTCTTTTTATAACTCTTTCTGTGACTTCCTGTCTTTGCTCAGTGTTTTGTCTTTTTGCCTTTTCTCACTGCATTCCTCTGCCATTTTCATTTGTTTTTATGATTATCACAGATCCATTTACTGAGTAAAAGTGTGCTTTAGTTGTGTATTTATGCATGACTTGTTTTACTTTAGTAACTATGCAGTGGCAATTTATTATACAGTATATACCAGTGATGGTAATATTAAATGGTAAATGGACTGCTACTTATATAGTGCTTTTCTACTCTAACTGAGCACTCAAAGCACTTTTTACTACGAGCCACATTCACCCTTTCACACACAAATTCATACAGCACTTTATTCTATGCCTTTAAGTACATTTAACATCATGCATGTCTTGCCCAAGGACTGGAGAAGCCAGGGATCGAACCAGTAAACTTCCTGTTGGAAAGCGGCCCGCTCCACCTCCTGAGCCACAGCCACCCATATTATCTACTGTGGCAATAATATTAAATGTATCACTGTTGTGTGAACTTTCAGTTTCACTTCAACAGGATATCTATACACCAGATATCTGCTTCTGAAGATGTCAGCTCTGCTCTGAAGTTTTTAATGTGAAGCTTGCAAACACAACAAAAGTGTAAGAGGCTGCTTTAAGTGTGCAAAGTTGTACTGCAAGAGCAAGTCAAGAGGCTCTTTGGCAAGGCAGAGACCACAAACAAGCAGCAACTGAGGGCAGCTGCAGCAAAAGCCTGACAGAGCATCTCAAGGGAGGAAACACTGAATACAGTGAAGCCCATGGGTTTTAGACTTTAGGCAGTCATTAACTGCAAAGTATTTTCAGCCTAGTATCAAAAACAGTCTTTATATTTAAAAATGTATTAATTAGCTCTGTGAAGTAAAAAGACTGACTGTTGTAAAGAAATATCTAAATGTTTGTTTTAGGCAGCAGTAGGGTAATGATTTATAACTCTTTCCCACAGACGAGATAAGAAATCTTAACATCTGTTGCAGTGCAATCAAACCAGCACCTCAGCTTTTTACCAAAAAAGCAACAACAAACCCAACGTTTCTATCCACTGATAAGAAACTATGCTTTCTGTCACATGAAGAGTGTGACTTAATATTACATATAAAAAAACAAATAAATTCTTGTAAATACTGTTTGCAATCATGTAAGTTGATCAGCTGAATAAAGAATTGAAATTCAAGTATTTTTTTCTGAGACACATTTGTTGTAATTATTACTTTACTTGCATTTCAACACATTGTTGCTGCACTATCTTCCAGCTTCCTTCTCCCACCACGTCTGCATCTGTTAACCCCCTCTGTTTTTTTATTTCATTTATTTGGTTGTGGTGGTTAGTTGACCCTGTGTGAGTTCTTGAGTTTGACTTCCTCCCCGTTCACTGTCTGATTGTCTTCACCCGTCTCTTGTTACCTTGCTGTCTCCACTCCTGATTCACCTTCTGTGTCTGTGTATGAATGGATATATAGCCTCAGTCTGTCATTTGTCGTGATGCCTGCCTGTGCTTCACTGTGACTTCAGTTTATTTCTTAGTGTTTCCATCATCTTCATGTTGGATCTGTGTCTTTTTTGGGTTTTACTATTTGATTTTCTGGACATCAGCAAAAAAATAAAAGAAAAAAAGAGTCAGCTCCCCTTTTGTTGAAATCTGTCTCCTGCATCAACATTTAGGTCCTCACTCCTCTGTGTTCCACACTTCATGACACATTACGTAAGTACATTAAAGAACTCTGAATTTAAACACATTTTTATTTATCCACAAAAGCAAAATTCATTTATATAAACATTTTTAAAAAGTGAAATAGAATAATAAAATGTCAAAACTTTACATCTAAGTCCAAAATCACAGCAAAAGCATTGTGTTCATTACACATGACTAGTGTAGTTAAATATTGCAGCAAAGTGACAGCAGTGTAAAGTAGCAGCAAAGAGAGAAATAGAGAATAATATGAAACCACCTGTTCCATTACATAAACACCGCAACTTTAAATGATTTCTCTTCTGTAATAATATAGAAAAAATCTATTCTGTTTTTGAAAGTAACTCATGATCTCCATTGCTCACTTGCAAATGTTGTATCTTATCAATTGCATTTTCCTTAGTTGACAAATAAACATGTACAGCAGAATTATACAGAAATCACACAAATTAACAAGATTTTGTATTCATTGAAATTTTTTTCTAATCACACTTCAATAACGCAGTAATTTCAACTCTAGAATGAACATGTCCTTCATTTCATTTCTGTGAATTTATTTTCAGATCTATATCACATCTATGACTGATAATAACAAAATATATCTCCAAATGGTTTTTAATAAAATTTACAGCGAATTGTTAAACAGCTAACAGCTCCATTCACTGGTTGTTCTTGCTGAACAGAGAGCTGCAGGTGAAGATTAGTTTTCAAACATTGTTTACATAAAATAGATCTAATATTAGATCACAGTTTCAGTTAGTTCTGTTTTCTTTCAGATTTCCATGCACTTCATTTGAAGGTTTAACTCTTTTATAACCTCCATCTGCAGGTAAATTGGCGTCTCCAGGACAGCTTTCTTTTTTTCTGATGTTGGCAGACCTTCACTCAGAGAGTCATGGATCTTCTGCCACGAGTCCATCTCTGAGCTCCAAAGTGTAGCTCTGGCTCTGATGAACTGTGAAACTTGAGTCTCGCTTCCGTTAGCCAGATTGATGCTGTCTTTACAGATGAAGAAGATATCCATGCCAAGGAAAAGAGCATTGAGTGCAATGAGACCAGCTCTTGCTGACTTGGAGAGAGCAAGAGTCCCTTTGGCTGCTGCCTGACCAATATCTGGGATATCTGCGGCCACCCTGGGTGCATTACGTAGTACTTTTCCTTCCTGAGCTACAACTTTACCAGCACTCACGACTAGCTCTTCACTTTTTAACACCTTAACAGCAGAGGCAGCATCAACAAGAGAATCGATGCCTTTCCCGACAGCACCAGCTGCACAAAGCGCTTTGCCTACTCCTAGAACCACATCTATGCCATTTGCTTCCATTTTGGAGATGGTTTGTTTGGTCACCTCCTCCAGAGATTCTTGCAGACACTGCACATCCTCCATGAAACTATGGAAGACTTCACTGGCTTTCTTTCGCTGTGTGGCATTTACTCCAACCTCTGTAGCAGTGGTCACGACACTATTGACGCCACTGGTGATTCCCAGCCCAACCCCGGTCATTGTCAAAGCTAGGGACACTCCTGCTGTGAAAGGAATTAATGCCAGTCCAACAATGGACAGCACACCTCCGACTGCACCCACTGAACTGCCTGCCACACTGGAGATCTTTGCTCCAAGATTCATTCTGTCTAGCTGAACAGCTGTCTCCTCCAGCTCCTTTAGAAACTCCAACATCCCGGGCTTCCGCTTTTCAAACTCACTGATGAAACCATCACACGATTCCTCCTGGAACAAGAACACTGTTCGGAAGTTCTCGTTCATCCTGAGAAAAGAAAGGAAAAAAATAAGATGACACACTGCAGAGATATTTTGGCTCTACCAACTATTAAGCTAAAGTTGCTTGGATTGCAGCTTTTAAGGAGAGAAAGAGTATGATTGCAAATATTTTTTGCAGTTGCACATCTGTATTTTTGAAAAATGTGTAAGACTTTTGAAGACCTTTCACAAGTGTTTTCAAGGCATTGACTATACTACCCTTTTGTCAAAGCTGTTGGCATCTTATAAATACACACAAGGTGTATCTTTACACTGGTTTAACTTCTACACAATCAGTGGTCCTGTTTGAAAGAATGCCACCTAAAGGATACAGGAAGGGTGGTGGTGTGCTAAATCACGTGATGGTCAATGAGGAGGTTGCAGCTTTGGTTTAGGTACCAAACCTACTTAATTACTTTTATAAAACTACCAGGACTTTGGTTGAAATATGTCCTTATAAAACATTAACCCTCCACATTGAAAAATGATACTTTAAGGAATGCCAAGGGGTTCTGACTATAGAGGTTATATAACAGATGGACAGAGCCACTGTGATGTAACCCACTGGTTTGTAGACTCTGTTTTGATGCCTTAAAGTTTGGTATTTTGACTGTCAATATCTTTTAATATCAGAAGAGATGACAAGTGGGGACGTGTCAATCACAAGGTAAGCCCTGAAGCATACCCTGCTTTATCCTTCTTTTTAACTCTAAATGGGACCAAAATTTACCAAAAGGAAAACCACACTGAAGACAGTGATTGAGACCATAAACACTAGGGAAGTTGTAACTGGAGTCTATCCACTCATCCATTTTCTGCCGCTTATCCAGGGCCAAGTTATGAGGGCAGCAGCCTAAGCAAGGGCTAATTCTCCTCCCAGCTACTTCACACTAGGCTGCAAAGCTAGAGGTTATGGCTCGATGAAACCAATAGAACCGCATCATCTATGAAAAGCAGAGACAAGATCCTGAAGCCACCTAACCTAACACCCGCCTGCGCCTTGAAGTTCAGTCCAAAAAAATATGAACAGAATCAGTGACAAAGGGCAGCTCTGGTGAAACACAACACCCACTGAGAATGAATCTGCCTTACTGCCAGCAATGTGACCCAAGCTCTCACTACGGCTGTACAGGGGCCAGATAACCCGTAACAACGGGCCCAATACCCCATACTCCTGAACTACCCCACCACTGGACGCCCAAGAAATGCAGTCAAATGCCTTCTCCAAGCCCACAAAGCACACGGGCAGGTTGGGCAAACTTAAACACACCTTTGCATATAACTAGGAAAAAATCCGCATTGTTCCTCTCAAATCTGAGGTTCTACTAACTCTCTAGTATCCTGGTATATACATTCTCTGGGATGCTGAGGAGTGTGATCCCCCTGAAATCACCCTACAATCCCCTTTCTTTAAAAGGTCATAGGGTCATTTTCCATTTCACTTCAATACAACAGGACTTCACTTTGCAAAGATATAAGTCCTCACTGAGGACTGTGAAGAAGACAGCAGGTTTAAGGAACATCTACATTCACTTTATTTGTCAAATCCAGGACCTTATAATCTTCTTTTATGTGGTCTATGGTCTATGCCCTCACATAGCATCAATCTGTACACCACTGGACCCTCAAAGACACCTTATGCATGACTGTAAGGATTCAGCAGCTTCTGCCAAAACGGTAGTACCTAACCCCTTGGAATGAGGATGGGCTCTGTGTTGATAATATATCTGGGGACAAAAGACATACCTGGGCAAAACTTACCTGATTTCATCAAGCTGATTAATGTGATCAAGCATCCTCTGTATGTCGTCCTCAGACAAATCCACATCAAGGTCAACCACAGTTTCTACAGTCATCTTCAGACAAAAGTCACTGAAGCAGCTGTGAAAGATGTTGGGGGAACTTAATTCATACAGTAGATGTTTATTATACAAAATGTGCACAGTATATTTATTATTTTATATGTGTTTACCTTTTATCCATCTTCTCACAGATTGTCTTAGAGGTCTGTATGTATCTGTCCAGCTGATATGCCAGCACTTCCACATTCTCAAGTTTAGGAAGGAAGAAGACGTCTGACTCTCTCTTAAAGTCCAGCAGCAGAGGGCAGATTTGTCGTGCAGCACAGATGACAACCTGAACATGTTCGAAGCTGATCCCTTCGGGCAGGTGTAACACCTGGTTCTCTGTGAACACATGCAGCGAAGTCACTGCCAGCATCTCCACTGCCTCCAGGAAGCAGTCAAGATTCTCCAGGCCTCCCATAGTGTCCTTCAAAACTTCGACCAGCTCCTTCTCCAGATCTGCACGCTTGCTGTCTGCACTCACCGAGGTCAACTTGCTCTTCATATAGTCCAGAAAGGCCTTGCCTTTGTCCTGTGACTGGGTGACATGGCTGATGTCCAGGTCAAGTGTGTTAAGTCTGTCTTTGATGTCCATCATCATGTCTACCTCAGTCTCTCTTCTGAGCATCCATTTGGGGAACATCTCACAGAATCCTCTCACTGTGTGGACGTAGGTGAGGGTGTCTGTGGTGTAGTGGCACAAGGCCTCCTGTAGCTCATTTCTGTAACACAAAGCATCAGCCAATTGTGAGATTTCTAAGCAAATTCAAATAAAACACACACACACACACACACACACACACACACACAAACAGATACAGATATAGATAAAGACTGTCACTCCAAGAAAGTTCTTCCCTCTTAGAGGCATTTAGGAACCACAGCGACTCAGCTACAAACTTTAAGACCATGTGAAGTGAAGTTACTGAGTGCAGTTGCAGAGTGCTGAGATGCATAGCATGTCAAAGTCACCAACACTCTGCTGACTCAGTTCCAAACTGGCATTAACTCCACTGGCTATCATTCCCTAACTCCACAAACTGCAAACAAAGGATACATGAGTCACTGTCTTTTATTACTACCACTCAATAAAAGTAAACATTTACTCTTGTAATTTTATTTTTATTTTATGTTTAATTTTATTAGCTCCACTACCATTACATTTTCTGCTTCAATACAACTGCTCTATTATTATGGGGCAGCTACGTCTCCTAATAATAGTTTATGGAAGCAGAAGATTTGTGCATGTTAAAATCATGATAACTCACTGAATTTTTCAGTTTTCAAGTAATTTTGCTTTGTTTTTTCTTTCTGACTGAGTTTTCCGATTTCCAATGAGCACCCCCAACTGAATGGTGGACCCCTGTTTGAAAATCCTCCCTCATCGCTTTCATAGTTATGTTTTCATAGTTGTGTTTTACAAAAGAAATAAGAAAAAAACACTAAACCCTTTATAAACTGCATGTTCAGTGAGAAATGACTGGTAAATGCATTCAGAGACTCTTTTTCAGTATTTTCCTCAGAACTTGGGAGAGATCAAAAGAGAAATGGAGAGTGAATAACTGACATAAACAATATGGACAAAAGCATTGGGCGACACCACTTTATCACTGGATTCAGGTGTTTCATTCAGTCAGATTGCCACAGGAGAATAAAATGAAGCACCTAGCCATGCAGTCTGCCTTTGCAAACATTTGTGAAAGAATAGGTCATTCTAAATATCTTGCTGAGTTACACACGTAGTGTGTAAAAGTTGCAAACACGCTGCTAATTCAGTAGCTACAGAATTCCAAACCTCCTCTGGCATTAACAGCAGCACAAAAAACTCTTTGCCAGGAGCTTCGTGGCATGGGCTTCCATGGGTGAGCAGGTGTATACAAGCCTTACATCATCAAGCACAATGCCAGTGCTGTAACTCAACTCTGGAGTGGTGGATACCTATTCTGTGGAGTAGTGAATCTTAATTCTCCATCTGGCAGTCTGATGCATGAGTCTGGGTTTGGTGAATGCCAGAATGTTACCTGCCTGACTGCACTGTGACAACTGTAACATTTGGTGGAGGAGGGATAATGCTGTGGGTCTTTTTATTCTAGGGTTGTCATGAACCCCTTAGTTTCAGTGAAGGGAACTCTAAATGCAACAATTCTACTATTTTAACATCGTGTGTGCAGTTTGGGGAAGGCCCGTTTCTGTTCAAGCATTACTGTGACCCAGTGTTCAAAACAAGCTCCATAAAGGCGTCGTTAAATGAGTTTGGTGTGATCTTAGTATATTTCTACCAATTTCTACCAGCCCATAGAATATTAAAACTTTACACATTATGCATTTCATAAACACACACACAAAGCACAGCATACATCTTTGATACTTCAGCCAAACTGTATATGAGGATTTTAAGAATTATAACTCAATAAATCAATAAATCACACATATATATTATCTTCAGTTGAATACATTTGTAAACATGAATGTTAAGTACTTGGTGAATCTGTACCTCATTAACTTTCCAGGTAACCAGAGTAACTGTATTATAGTTTTGTATTTTCTAATTAATTTTTATTTTTATTCTCGTTTTGAGCTTTTGTTTTGAATTCAGTTTCAGTTCGTTTCAGGAGTGGGTTTCCTCATCTTAGTTTAGTTTTTACTGTTTGAAAATGTTTAGTTTCAGTTAGTTTTTATTAGTTTCATTGTTAGTTTTAGTTTTCTTAATTATTATAATATGGATGGTATTTGTCAGGAGAAGATTTAAGATGTTTAGATCAGAAATTGCAATGCAAACACAACACTTTATGAAAGCAGATGAGTCACAATCATGTAGACACCCTGAGTCTCAATAAACAGACGCACCAAAGCCTTATCAGACAAATTTAATCCAACTGACAAAGACTAGACTAAAGACATTTCCTGTATATTTTTATTTTAATTCTTTTCCTAAGCCAACAATGTCATTTTAGTTCATTTTGATTTTTCCCAAAAGTCTAGTTTTTGTTTTATTTCAGTTAACTAAAATTATTTTCTCAGGTAGTTCTAGTTTTTAGTTTAGCTTTAGTTAATTATAATTACCTTGCAGGTAACTTACTGCCAGCACCCTGGTGGCTAAAAGAAAAAAAACATTTCCAGGGCAAAAAAACTTAATGACATCAGCACTAGCTTTTTATTCACACGCTGGCTGAAGTGAAGCATTATAAATTGAGATGAGTCCCATCAGCACTTTAGTGAACTGGCTGATGACAATGCACTATTACTCTCCTCTTCCTCTTTTTTAATACATTTGAACGTGATGAAACAGAGGGACAGTGCACTGTTTGACAGAGATCATACCGACCCACAGAAGTCAAATAACAGCTTCTGCTGGGGTTCAGACAAATAAAGGTCCTTGGAGGGCTGCATCAGGGAGGCGCGAAACCTCTGCCTCTGTGGGCTAATCCACCTTGGCAACCCCCTGGGGAAAATACAAGAGAGCTGCTAGACACATTTAGTTAGAGGACAAATAAAAGCCTCTCTGAGGACATTACACAATCATTTCTGCTTTGTCGGCATCTGGTGGCAAAATTCTGTAAATGCAGCAAAGGAGATTAAAGCAGTGACACATGCACAGTCACCATTAAAAGAGGAAGAGGCTTGTCCCAATACTTTTGTCCAAGTAGTAAAGCACTATTTCAAAGTATACTACAGCAGTGTAGAAATACTCCACTGCGAGAACTTACATAACGGAGGCGTTTCTCACACTTTTACACTACAGCGTGTTTCTATATATCGTTTCAGGTCCGAACACAACACAACACAACAGTGCGTATGGAGCGCTTAACAGTCATATCTGCGAGGTCACGGGTGGAGCTGGTATTTATGACTTTGCACTTTACAGCCTCTCCAAAAGTTTATGTGAGGCGCTCAAAATGAGACATCTTTAGAACTTTTTTAAGTTTTTAATACTGAATGCAATAATAAAGCTTCGAAAGCAACTTGTAAGTGAAGTGCTGGAATAAAATATTTCCCTTCTAACATCTGAAGAAGCTACAGCTGACTAAATAAAAGTTGCCAGATGTGTTGCTTTAACAGGGTTGTATCTCTGATGCCTGTCACTTCAGCAGCGTATGTTATAATGTCTGCAGAGAAAAGCTGCTCGCTCCTCTGCGCAGAAGAAAGTGTTCACTTTACCTCGCAGCAGACATCTTCCTCCTCTCTGTGAGCTGTCTTCAGTCCCTCAGTGAAGTCTCACCTTTTCCCCCCGAGTAAAGAAAATAAAGGCAGGAAGGATCTGAAGCCAGATGCGTGGGAGATCACAAGCTCCCAAGTGCATGGGTCGAGTGGATCCGCTGAATAAAGGTGGGCTGATCAGGCAAGTTGAGTTTCGCTTTCTTTTCTCCTTTCCTCCCCACTGTAAACCACACCTTCAAGTTTTTGAGGTCAGCTATTGATTGCTAAGGAGGCTGATACAGTTTCGTAATGGTGATAAAGTGCAGGATATCCCTGGTTCAACGGGTTCTGCTGGTTTCCTGAGGTTGCTTTCAAGTGCAGTTGCAACTGCTGCAACTGCTGCTTCGCCCATTTATTTGAGTGAACTCCTGCAACTTTCAGTAGGAGGGTTTGAGGGCTTCAGAGTTCAGCATATGTGTGAAAAGAAGTTCCCCCATCCAGAGGTGTTTCCAAGATTTTTAAAGAACCAGGAGCGTGTCTGGGGTGTGCAGGGTGGGGGGGCGGGGGCACTGGCCCCCCTGAACCATGATTCCCTCCATTCTCATCCACCGTAATGCCACTGAACTAGAGTGCTGTTAATATTACATTACGTAACACCATAACAGGACAGTGCTCATGCGCCAACCTGTGTGCAGCCTGTTGCAGACGCTCCATTTTTCTTTAGTTTCTGTGTTTTCTGCAGCTCCTTCGTCTTTCTTTTTAAAGATTTAAGTTGCCATTCTCGAAAGCGCCGGTTGAGAAAGTTTTTACCTTCCATTGCTGGTGGGGTACTGTTTTGTCTTGTCGTTTCCTCAGGACAGTTGCACCAGAGCAGAGCATCATCGTCAATGTTTGCTCTCTTTATATCCTCAGGCTTTCTTTTTTTAACTGTTCAAGTTGCATTCTCAGCGATGCCGGCTGAGAAAGTTTTTGCCATCCTTGTCGCTGCTGGGTTATCGTTTTCTTCTTCAGGACAGTGGAGCACAGGGAATCACAATCACTGTGCATATTGTTTATTCCCAAGAGCAGCTGATTGGTTAAAAGCCAACAGGCTCCTCCCTGTGACCCCTTGACAGTTTTATATTGTATATAATCATATTGTACATATTAGATATTGTATACAGTGTTTAAGTCTAAAGTTATTTATGTTGCATATGGTAATTCATGCAGACAGGTTTATTTGTTCAATTATTTTTTCATCCTATTTCTTATCTTTCAAATTTAAATCTACTGCCTTTTATATTTATATGAATTTATATATAATTGTGGATCTGTAACAAAATACAGTTTCCCCTGTGGGATTAATAAGGTATTCTGATTATGATTCTAATTGCATGAGAGTATGGACAGGACTTTCTAACTTAGTATATTTACTCAAGTAATTTACCAAAGTACATATATAATGTACTTTATTTAAGCATTACTATGTTGTGCTTCTTGGTGCATCTACCTTACTTTGGATCTGTTCTACTTTGTACTCATACCATTTATTCTAAAGCTTTAGTTACTTATTATTTTGCTGATAAATTGCATCATAGATCAAGCTACCCAACATTACATAAGTAATTCAAGACAAATGATCCAGTAATATACTTTGAATGAGTAGTGTAGTCGTTTACACATTCTCCTTACAAGTGAAAGGTCCCTGGTTTGATTCCCCCAGCAGCCAAAACTGATTGCAGTATAACTAAGCCCTAACTATAAGCTTTATCAAAAGAAAAGTTTTAAGCCTAATATTAAAAGTAGAGGGGGGGCTGATAGCTGAAGGCTCTGCCTCCCATTCCACTTTTAAAAACTTCAGGAACCACAAGTAGGCCTGCACTCTGAGAGAGAAGCACTCTATTGAGAAAATATGGTACAATGAGGTGTTTAAGATAGGATGGGGCCTGATTGTTTTATACTTTGTATGTGAGAAGAAAGATTTTTTTTTTCAGTTTTGGAGTTAACATGGAGCCAATGAAGAGAAGCCAGTATAGGGGAAAGCCTGAGCTGTCCCTCTGATGGACTCATTTCTAATCCTGTCCATCCTGGTCACTCCCAGGGAAAATCTCAACATCTTTAAGTCTGCCACCTCCAGCACTGCCTCCTGTCTTTTTTCAGTGCCACCGTCTCCAAACCATACATCATAGCAGGTCTCCATCTTGTAAACCTCCCTCTTATTCATGTTACTATACTTCAGTCACAAAGCACCCCGACACTCGTCTCCACCCACTCCACCCTGCCTGCGCTCTCTGTCTCTTGAATGGTTAACCTCAGGTATTTAAACTCATCCACCTTGACCACCTCTACTCCTTGCATCTTCACCATTCTACCTGCCTCCCTCTCATTCACACACATGTATTCTGTCTTGTTTCTATTGACTTTCATTCCTCTTCTCTCCAGTGCATATTTCCACCTCTCCAGACTCTTTTCCACCTCCTCTCTACTCTCACTACAGATCACAATGTCATCTGCAAACATCATAGTCCACGGAGACTCCTGCCTGACCTCATCGGTAAGCCTGTCCATCACCATTGCAAACAAGAAGGGACTCAGAGCTGATCCCTGTAATCC
>VUQH01028610.1:5371-19590 GCA_015106775.1 Etroplus canarensis | reverse complement strand
GGCGCGCGCACACACACACACACACACACACACACACACACACACACACACACACACACACACACACACACACACACACACACACACCCCACTAATGTTGTATGGAAAGGAAACAGAGAGACTACAGCAGGAATGGACTCGTGATCACTCTTTACACATCCAGACCCTTTACAGCCCTCCCTCTACTGCCAGCTCAGCGCCGGATATATGCAGCTGTGGCTCCAAAATTCCAGATGGGCAAACTAATGCACGCAGACACCCATGTAGCAAAAAAAAAAAAAACAACAAAAAAATAACACGTGCATGCAAACAAAGAGCATATACAAAGGCTCACGTGTAATCAGTCAGAGAAAAGCAAATTGTACAGTATGCATGACCTTGAGTGATGCAGTCATTACTGTGGCGTGTTGTCTCTGACATTTGTGCCTGCCACACCCTTTGACCACTTGTGAGCTAGCTGATGAAAAGCTTAAGCTAGGCATTTCAGTGACAAAGGTGCACACACAACTAATTGCACATAATTATTCAGAGCTTAAAAAGAAACTGATACTTAAACCAAGATATATCTTGGATACTGACTGCTTTTGGGTGCTGATTATCTTGGAATATGTTTTGATATGATATTTGTTCTGGGTTAAGCCATCATTTAGCAAGAACTGAAAGAATCAGGTTGCCTTGCAAAAGTGGTTAAAGTTGTTTCTGCAGTGATAGACACATTTTCTTCCTTGCTGAATATTATTTTACTTTGGAGCCCTCATGCTATTATTTTATATTACTTTGCATTCAAATGCTCCTGAGATGGTCCTGATTCACCATTAGGAAGTCATTCTGTCAACCTCCGTGTGTTCATGTGATGTGGCCTTATGGCAAACTGTGGGAACAACATGGTTATGTGGACAGCAACTAACAGTTGCACACAAATACTATATTAATGGCAGTAAAAAATACTTATGAAAGACCTGAATTTTTACCACAAATCAAAGTACTTTGGGAGCCGTGTGCCGAAATGTCTCTTATTCGACTTTTTGAATAGTTGTTTGGACACCAGAGGGAATGTTCCCAGTTGTAAAACTATTTTTTTTTCAGATTTTCAAACATCACATGAATCCAGAATTAGCATAATAATTGAAAGTATGATTTTTTTTTTTAACCCGACATTTGGTCTGTGTCCATACAACACAAAAAGAATGCTCACTGTTCATTTGATAGATGTTTGTACAGGTGTTGATGGGTGTATTTCTGTATCTGTATCTCTGATAAAATAAGATTTTTCCACATTTCAGTGCTGTATGCCAAGCTTGGCTATTCCTCTGGTGCCAGTTTAATGGGTTAGTTACCATGCCTCCATCCATCCATCTATCCATTTTCTTTCACTTATCAAATTTGGGGTCATGTGTGGGGTGGCCTGACCTGAAGATCCAATCAGTAGCAGCAATGGGCAGTGTATACAAAGGGTAGGGACTTAACACAAGCTCATGACCCCTGCTTACTGGAGGTTTCCTCGTTCATGGGAAATAATTGCAGTTCCTAATTCTTGTCATGAGTGAGCTTGAACAGGTTAGTCATGCCTCTCAGCAAAAGGTAGACACACGCTGATCCACTCAGTGTGGCAGGCATGCAGACCTGGACATTTAAGTTCATCACAGACCTGTTATTGCTCAATCTTGTGTGGCTGAATGACACTGTCCTTCTAAGAAGTTGGACTCAGACCACACAGGGTCAACTAAGTAATTAGCATGTCAGTGTCTTTTTTGTTATTAGAATTAACCAGACAAATAGCTTGACCAGTTAAGAACAACCATGCACCACCACCCATAGAATTGCTAACCAATGTACCACCGTGCTACTTCGACGTAGGGGCAGTGATGTAATGGTTAAGGTGCCAGGCTCATGATTGTGAGGTTGTGAGTTCAAATCCCAGTCAGACCTCCACTGTGCCAAGACCCCTAGGCAAGGTCCCAACTGCAAGTGTGCCTGTGTCCTCCCCCCAGTAAAAATGGGTACCAGTAAATACTGGGGAGGTAACCTGCGATGGACTAGTGTCCCATCCAGGAGGAGTCTACCTCCTAAGTTGCTTCACGCTACAGAAACCAGGGATAAGCTCCGGCCCGATGAGCCTTGTAGGCTCAGGTGTAAAAAGCCCAATGGACTTTACCTGACAGTGCTAACCACTGTACCACCATGCTACTTTGATACCACACGTAAAATCTTTACATTTTCTGAACTCTCAGGAAGAAAAAGATTTTTAATAATTTAAGATGTCCTTGCATTTCCTTTGTAAAAGCATCAAAATATTCCACACCCAAGCTGACCATGTGGACATTTTCTATATAAAAACTACAAACCTTCAAAGCTACCATTTAAGCCTACAGGGGGTGATACTCCAAAAGGCAGATTTTGGGTGGAGTCTCACTTCCAGTGAATGCACGGAAACGCACAGTCACAAGTCACAACAAGTCCAGAGGTTAGACGCAATGGCACAGCAGGGATCTGCAAATCCAGACATCCTGACAGGGATTGTCAGCACGATATCAAACTCATTGAACTATCAGACATGGGCCTCAGAGTACTTTCATTTACTAATATTTAGCCATTATCAGAGGAGAATCACATCCATTGGTGGGTGGTCTGCCACTATACAACTATGCTGCCCACCCGCAAGAGAAGATCAGCCTGGTTTGCGTATTTATAGGGAGGATGTTTGTTGTAAGAGACCCACTGTTTGAAAGTATGAATTAACTTAAGTTCACCAGTTGCCATGGTCACCGATATGGTTATTTTATTGAGTCCATTCAAACTCACATACACACAAACACACATCCCTGGACCCCAGGCTTCCTTGACTTTCTGTGACAGTATGACTTGTTTTGTTCTCTGTGTTTCTGCCTGGTGGGATTTTTCCTCACTAGTTAACCACTCCAGCATGAACATAAATATTTAATAAAACTGAATCAAGCAGAAAAGCTATTATGATTTATACATCCGACATGGCATATACACAGAGGACATATGCCGCAGCAACATGGTGCTGTCAGGACAGCTCAGACCCCAAGAGAGGAGGGAGGATGTGACAGTCACTCGACCACATGCCAGGTAGGCGGACGAAGCCAGGAACCTGAAGGGAGTCCAAATGAGCAGAGTCAGATGCAGAATATGGTCCAACTAGTGCCACAAAAAGAGGTCAGACCATGAGGCTAGAACGGCAAAGGATAGCCGAACAGTTTGTCACCTTTCAGCTTCTTGTTGTGTGAACAGCCGGCAGCTCTGTGGGAGGAACAGCACAGATGGAAAAAGCTGGACAAACTGTATGAAGGGACATGGACTGAAGAGGAGATAACCTTTTTAGATATTAAGAGCAATCACCTCAAAAATCCTGAAATCCTTCAAAAAGGAAAAAAGAAAAAGAGTTGGTGCCTCAAATTACAAGATTTTGTAAATGTTTAACCCATTAACAACATTTTTGTCAAGCCTTACATGCTCCAGAATAAATCCAAGCTGTGACCATGTGTACATCATATGCCCACCACACACACTGAGATTAGCATGGCTGTTATTCAAAAAGGCTTGACAGACTATAAATCTGCCAGGGTGCATACTGTCTTTACAAAAATGGAAAAAAGCTGATGGCCTTCTCAAGTTATTAGTTGTCACCAACGCTTTGAAATGTTGCTGCAAAAATTAAAAAAAAGGAAATGAATTGTGAAAGGAAGTTAATTTTCTAGAATTAAGTTAATTTTAAAAAGTGAGTTCAATTAACATCGTCTGCTCCTCGACACACAACAGATACCATCTGCAGATGAGCAATACAGAGGGTTAGCAGCATAGAAAATAAGGATGACAAAAGCTGAATGTAACCCCACAAAAAATATGATCTGGGAGGACATCAAGCAACTTCATGGTGTCACCAAAAAGACATATGACCTTTTCACAACCTGGAAAGATGACAGGCTGTACAAAACACAAAAGGCAAAACCCAACATACCACTACAAACATAAAGAAAGGGAGAGACAAGGAGTGGCATTTGTGTGTCTGGGACTGCCCAATACATCTGTGAGACTCTGACTGAAAGAAAGAAGTGGCTCACATCTGATGGTTTGAAGCCTACCAACATCAAAGGCTTAAAGTCAGGGTTCAAATGAGCTTACAGAGGTTTTGTTTTGTGACAAATTGCCAGCTTCACCATGAAAGCGTCCTGCCTTAAAGCGTGATGATGTGATGCAATAGCGTTCTCTGCTCACGGGTTAGCGCATTTGTTCTCTGTTATGGTAAAATGTTAAATAGAAAAATGAAATGAACAGTTCTGAATGTCAGCATGTAAATAATAATGCATCATGCATTGGAATGTTTTGCTTACAATACATTAGGTGTACAGATTCAATGCCTGTTGTGGACACACCCCACCTCGCCCTTCAGGAACATTTCCAGACAGTTAACTTGTTGGTTCGTCAACACCTATGACACACAGGATGCTTCGGAAAACACATCAGGATGGAGGATGGAACATGTAATTTCAGTGACTAAGGCTGTTTGTGTCAGTGCCTATAACGCAAACCATGAGGAGCGCTGCATCAAGTTAATACTGGGTGGAAAATTTTGAATGGCAAGTGTGAAGTCACATGAGGCGTTAGTATTTTTTGAATACCTGCCATAAATAGTCATGTGAATATGAGGCGCTTGTTGAGACCAATCAGAGTTTGCTCATAATGAAAAAGAAACAACCTTTGTTCAACATAATTTCTGATGCTTGAGCACTGCAAGTTCATGGTATAGCATCTGTTTCAGCACTGACATAAATTAAACTTTTTCAGAGATTTGATTCTCAGGTTATAGACAGAAAATCCAAATGTGTCTGCAGTTACACTCCAGTGCAACAAAAACAGCAGAAAGCAGACTACAGTGATGACCTTCGGCCCAAAGGATGTAGAGTAAGATGGGAGGAGAGATGAGATGGAAGGAAGGTAGTCAGTAAACAATCAGTGTCAACAAGATAAACAGCTCTGAAAGTCTGCCAGTGCTCTCCCCTGGTTGCTCATTACCATTCATGATTTACGATGACTCTGGAGCCCCAGTAGTACACTGTAGCAGGGCTGTGGGCCTGTAAAAATTGCAGATAAAGGGGTTTAATACTGATGTTCAGCAAGTCAGCTTTATTTGGGCTAAAACACTTAAAATATTCTCACAATATGCACATTAAGTTAGACACTTACTTGCTGAAATAATATCCCCATGGATTAGGGTTAGTGTTAGCAAAAGGTCAAATAATAAACATGAGCAGTCGAAGACTACATACCACCACCAAGGCTGAAAAATCCTCTGTTTTCCTAAATAAAAATATTTTTTGTCTTTAATTTTTTTATTTGAATTCTTCAATCATGAAAACATGTCCTTAAACCTTGGAATCAAAGTAATATCATTAGTTCAAAAATCTGGATCAAATACTGTTTCCCTGTATTCAAATAGTCATGTGAAAAAGAAAGTGTTTATGCAGGTATGTAAAAATAAGTACCCCCCCATGATTCAGTTGCCTGTAGAAACACCTACAGCAGTTTTGTTTTGTTTTCTTTCCAGTTTTCCTGAGTATTGCGCGGTTTGAACTTGGTTAGTTTGCTAGAACATCAAATCCTGGGAAGAATGTGGGATTGTGTTAACACACCTGAATGCTCCAAGCCAGCAAACTGCCAGAACTTCTGCTTTTATAGAGGCAGTCACACAGGCTGATGATCCATCAGTCAAGCATTAGATTAGCAGCACCTGGCTGCAACTTACCCTCTTAATTCCTAAGGAAGCAGTAAAGGTGTACTTAGTTTTTCACAGGCGTGCATAGAGTCCTGTGAAATCTTTTTTTTTCACATGTCTGTGCATTGTCTCGGCAACCTGTTGGTATTGGTTATATCTATTAGTTACTTTCCCAATGTTAAGTAATTTTCCCCCCGGGGATTAATAAAGTATTCTGATTCTGATTATATGTGACAATGATCCTCAGTTTTGCAATTTTGTTTTCTGCGTCATTTAAATTCCAAAATCCATCAGTTTGGGAAAATTTCTTGAGAATATCAAGCAGATTTCTGCATTTTTATTGTTATTTCTTTATGGCATGTATTTGTTAATTTATTATACATAATGTCACAATGTTGATGAATTCTTCCAAAAAATCCAAGATCCAGATCGGTTCCAAAAGTTAATCACTTTTTGCATAACCCTGCTAACAAACAGACAAACAAACAAACAGAACCAAAAACATAACCTCTTTGGCAGAGGTAACAAATAAAAGACCCTTACTGACTGTAATTTGCATTCTTCTGGCTCAGCTGCTCCAAACTATTAATTATTGAAAACGTGTTTATGACTCATGAGCATGACTGTAAATGCCGTGAGACTGACAGAGAAGTCTCGTGTAAAACATAACCACAAATTCAGTCGCATATTGAAGGCATTTTGGGTTGTTTCCCTGAAAACTTATCAGTTTGAAACTGCCTGCTGTGAGTGATTAAGCAGAAAACATATGTTTTTGATATTTTGTTTGTCAGTTGTGTCTAAAAATGGAAAATGTTGTATAAGTCTGAAACCTTGCATTTTTATTTCACCTAATACTTTTACTTCTTTCACACTTTTACTTGTCTGTACAGTCCATTCTTCATTTAATAACAGTTTTGGTTTTCAGTATTTACATAAGGAAGGTTTGTAGTGGTTTACACAAGCGAAATTCCAGATGAGGACACAAGCCCCTCTGAACATGGAGGGTTGCATCAGGAAGTGCATCCGGCGTAAAACCTCTGCCAAATTACCAATGCGGATTAATCCATTGTGGCGACCCCTATATGAATACAAGGGAGCAGCTGAAGGTACATAAGGAAGGTTTCTGCAGATTTTCTGCACAGGTCTTGGTATCATATGTGACTCCAAACAGCCCACAACAATAGTAATATTGAAGTTAACAAGGAGAAAACAAAACAAGTAGATTTTGAGCAACTTAAAGGGCCGCAGCGAAGAAGCTTGTCATTTAATTTTACTCTGAAATGTTTCTGTCAAAGGGAAATTAAATAAAAAATAGTGGCATGCTCAGTGCTCATCTTCTTACCTAAAAAAAAATATACAAAATAAACCCTCTTAACATTAAATTAATGCACCCACTTTGAAAAAAAAGCTCTTTCTCATTTGAGTTCGTGACCTAAATTTCATAGTCGTAATGCTCTCATTTACAGTGCAGCACTATTAATTTAGAGCACAAAAGCCACTGGTCTGAGGCCAGCTGTGGCTATATTGTTGAGGCATTTGACTAAGATGGAATGATAGAAGAACAAGTGGAGAGAATGTCATTTGTGTGACAGGCCTGAAACAATTAGCAATGCAAGGCCTGAGCCACTGTGATCATAGCGCATGCAGATGGTAAATCTATAAATAGACACATGCAGCAGAAGGGACAAAGGCTATTTCCTCTCAAATGATGCAAAAGGATAGTTGGACTTTTGCACTGCAATGAACACTTAAGAGGATGGCCAGTTATTACTTTAAAATTTGAGTTCACGTACATTAAATATGTGAGCCTAGTGACTGTTTTCCTCATACTGTATTTGAATGGAATATTACACGATGAGACTGTTAAATACATCTCTCTAAGAGAGGTTATGTGTATGGGATGATAAGCAGTTTATCTTTTTATGAGTTGTAGGAACTGCATAAGAAAAAGCTGCATGCAATGCACAACCATAAGAACAGATACCAGGAAATGGTATTACATTTGAACAATAATTAGATTACTTTATGGCAGTCAAAATACTCCCACTGATCAAAAGAATTTCATCTTTTTTGTCTATATTCCAGTCATTCCAGTTTTATAAGAAATATAATTATTTAAAGCCAAAAAATACATTTTATATAATCTCTTTCTTTTACTTCATGTTTACTTAACATCATTTATTAAAAATAAAAGCTTATTGACTGAAGTTTCCACTGGAACTGAAACAGCTGTCAAACTATGTCACAGAATAATTACAGCAACAAAAAAGCCACATCTTTCCACTTAAGTGCACTTCTCTAAGAGAGGAAACAAATATGATAATGTGCACAAGATGATGAATGCATGCTTGCATAAAGGATCCTTGCAGGATCAAGGTCAATTTACTTGCAGGCATTTGGTTTATAGCACTGGCCTGAGGTCAAACAAATGTTCACACAACAAAACCTAAGAAGTTAAACAGCCACGGTGACTTTTTAAACCTGTAGCCTTCTACAATCAGAAACAAGCTACAAGATATACAGAGTTCAGTCACACAGTGCATTAACGTCACTGTGTATGCTGGCCTATGATAAGAAGTGTTCAAGTTGCATAACTTCTCTATAATTACCCAAAGAATAGTCATGAGATGTAGTCCAAACACAGCATCAGACTGGGCCAGAGAAAATGCAGTAACTGAGCTGTTGTGAAACATTGCATTGTATGTGTGATGGGTTATATTCTTATTATGACTGTACAAGGACACAGTGAGGCTAATTTGGTCTCTTATTTACTGTCTTCATATCATCACTGAGGCTCTTGCAGAAAAGATACTCTGCAATAAAATGCCAGCAGGCCTTCTCATGTTATACAAATTTAGGAAAAACACGCGAAAGAGGAAATGCCTCCATTTTTCTGGTCTCCACATAGCAAATTTAAATTGCGTGGAAGCAGAAATCTGCTCACTGAAGGGCATTCCTTCCTCATAAGAGGATTTTAAAAGGACAACCAAAACCTTGCCTATATGACATAGAAAGCACTCACATGATGCTGCCTGTTACATCTCTCTGCATCACAACAACAAAATAGTAATAATACACAAAACAAGAGTTATTCGAGTGACACTCAAAATAAGTCATGAAAAGCGCAGGCAGGCCAAACACAGGAAATAAACAGCACTGATGTCCATGAATTCACATGCAGCTTGATTTGCAGCTGAATGTGGTTTCTGCATGGTTTGAGCTGAGTGAACTGAATAGAAGCACCATATTGCTAAATGTCTAATAATCTGAAATCACCCGCATTTTGAATACCTTGTATTATTTGAGATGACTGGAAATGTTCCAAGCTATTAGACACTCCCACTTAATATTAAATATTGCTTTTAAATATGATGTGCAACATTTAGCCTGTTCACCATGTGTTTTATAAAGATGGAAACAGAACAGTTTTAACACCAGTGATGAATTTCCATCTGTGCTGTTTTGGCTGTTAGAGGCAATCATACACAGTTTCACACATTTTAGCTGTTTTTCCTCCCTTTCTCTTTGCACATCACTCTTGTAAACTTGCTGACATTTACAAAACTGACAGTCAGAGACGTAATGTGCACTGTATGAAATCTTGCAATTTGTGATATACTGTCTGCAGTACAAGCCCCGTGAGGACTCTGTGTGACACATAGTACCAATAAAGTACAGCAAAAACAATGTTTGTGGTTCTCAAGGGCCTTTTCCTCATCATCCACACTGAAAGTCACTTCCCTCATTGCAATGCCTTTGTGTTTTCTTCAGAAAGCACTCCAGCAATCTGATACACCAATTTTTGGCTGCTAGAAATATAAACTGCCTGCCATGCAAAGCAAACCACATTTATACTCTGCAGGCACCCCTATTGAGATAGTCATTTCTCTTCCATTGCTCTAGCAACTGCAACACTGTGCCCATTCCCGGGTTCAGCTGTAAACACATTAGCCTACACAGCTAAACATTAATAAGAGCAAAGCTTTGGTTCTGAAATGATTTTGCAGATGAAATGAAGTTCACGTACACTATATGGACAAAAGTATCGCCACATACATCTTGCACCTATATGAATTTTTTTTTTACATCCCATGCTAAATCCAAAGGGCATTAAATATGGAGTTGCACCACTATAGCAGCTTCCACTCTTCTGGGAAGGTGTTCTAAAAAAACGTTGAAGTGTGCCTCTGGAAATTTTTACCCATTCGTCTAGAAGAGCATTTGTGAGGCCAAACACTGACGCTGGGAAAGATGGCCTGACTCTCAATGTCTGTTTTAGTTCATCTCAGAGGTGTTCAGTGGAGTTAAGGTCAGGACTCTGTCAAGTTCTTCCACGCAAAACACATCCAACCATTCCTTTATATACCCTGCTTTGTGCACTGGGGCACAATCATGCTAGAACAAAAAAGAGGCTTCCCCAAACTGTTCCCACAAAGTTGGAAAGTTTGGACTTGTCCAAAGTGTTTTGTTGAGTTGAAGCATCACAGCTTCCCTTCCTTGGAACTAATGGGCCCAGGCCAACCCCAGAAAATCAACCCCATAACATTATCTCTCCTCCACCAAACTTTAAATTTGGGAGAATACAATCAGGCAGGTAGTGTTCTCCTGGCAATTGCCAAACACAGACTCATCTATCAGACTGCCAAATTGAGAAATGTGATTCGTAACTCCACAGAACACGTTTGCACTGCTCCAGGGTCCAGTGGCAGTGTGCTTTACACCACTCTATCCAGCACTTGGAATTGTGCTTATTGATGTAAGGCTTGCATGCAGCTGCTCAGCCATGGAAACCCATGCCATGAAGCTCCCAGTGCACAGTTTTTATGTTGATGTTAATGATGCAGAAACACTTGTAGCATGAAGAACAACCTTATTATTTTACTGACACATTTTAGCCTGTGTCCTTAATCAGGGTCATCATCACACAGGCCGCAACATGTCGGTCATTAATAGTTAAGTTGTTGTTCACGCTGCAAGTGTTGCTGGAGCTTTATCTGCTTCACACTTTATGCTCTTCTATATGCACCTTGGAAGCAGGTGAAGTCGTGCCAGAAACCTCTACTCTGTGCTGATGTTAATGCAAGCGCAACTCAGCACTCAGAGACCCCATTTTGTAATTTTACACGATCTGTCACATAGAGGCTGAGTTCCTGTGGTTCCTAAATGCTTAAATTTGCAACAGTACCGCTTGCAGGTGATCGTGGAATATTTAGGAGGGAAGAAATTTCACCAACTGTCATGTTGCAGTGATGGCTTGACTTCAGTGAGCTCATTAGAGTGACCCATTCTTTCACAATTGTTTGCAAAGGCAGGCTGCATGGCTGGGTGTTTGATTTTATACAACTGTGGCAATGGGAATTAATGAAACACTTGAACTCAATGATTAGGAGGAGTGGTACAATACTTTTGCCCATATAGTGTATTAAAGCCCCCTCAGCCCCCATGGATAAACTGCAACCACTTTTCTGAGCTGCCGATCCTTCATGTAGTACTATCATCATTTCAAAATTGTCATTTGTCTCATTTTCCATGACAAAATAAGCGCTAAACTAATAACGTACTTTGTGTTCATTGCTAACACAATAACAGCTAACACATTACATAGTGTTAATTGGTTCCTAAATGTTTCCACTTTGCAATAATACCACTTATAGCTGATTATGGAATTTCTAGTACTTGTTGAAACAGAAACACACTTGAATTCAGTGAGCTCTTTAGAAGGATCTGTTCTTTCACAAATGTTTGTAAAGGCAGACTGCATGGCAAGATGCTTAATTTTATACCCCTGTGACAATGGGACAATGATTAAGAGCTGTGGTCCAATACTTTTGTGCATATAGTGTACATGCAATCCCACAGGTAGCTGCTATAGCTCTGGTGACACCTCAGCGATTTTATTAGAGGTAAAATGTGAAATACTTTATAAAAACCCATTAGGAGACAGAGATATAGTATTTTTATTAGCTCCATTAACTTTAACAACAGTTAGTGGACCTAAGCAAAATTTAGACTGGTTACATCTGTAAATATGTTCCACTGTACTGAGTTTTACAAGTAAATAACAGTGTCTCACATCCTTTATTTGCATTTTGCAAAGGAAAGGAGTCAGGGAATGGTAGGCAGCAGACAAAACCTCTGTGATGTACACGAGAAGGAATCCATCTTTCAAAACTTACACATTTATTGTTTTCTAGTCATAATTAAACCAATAGCTTTCACTACATGTAATAATATTTAAAAGTTCATAGTCATGCATTTGCAATGATGCATTGAGGAAGACAATGCGGTCTCTCGCAGAAAAAGGCAAGCCAGGCCTTTTTACCCCCACTATAATTTCTATCAGTGATTGCATTAATATGACAGCCCAATTTTGGGGGGCCAGTGCCACCCAAGCCCCCTCCTTAGAAACCCCCTGTAATAGAGTGCAATGGGGGGGGGGAGAAATAGTTTATTAGCACTACATTGATGAATTTTGGTTTTGAGGACTCAGAACACACTCTTTAAGAATTGGATCAGCCAAAACTTAAGACTTAGTTTGCAAAACAAGCTGGCTGCACGTTTTTAAACTGTTTTTAAAGACCAGGTGAAAGTATTTCAAAGGAACTGTGTCTTGTAACTGTACATTGTCACCCTAGTTTTTTTAACAGCAAACAAAACACGAGATATATCTTTTGCGCTCACAACCCTGCATAGTTTCTGCAGCCTCATGAAAGACTTTCACAATGACTTGGACAGGAAATGAACACAAAACACCCTGACTAACTTTCTCATGTCACACACTGATACTTGAAACTGCTGACGTATATTTGAAAAACGCTTTTTGACTGACAGACCGATTAATGTAGTTTATTTCACAGTCCGAATCCAAAAGCACACTTCTGAGAACTTCTTAAATTTGGCAACCAAAACAACATCCCAAGTTCAACTATGACACACGCCTAGACTTTCCCCCCCCCCCCAGCCAATCAAGGGCGTCTTGCGTGCACGTCGACCCAATCGGCGACGAAGCAGGCGGGCACCTCAGGCTGTTGCTAGGGCACGTCCCCGGTGACTTTAAAGCCGTTTAGCCAATGAAACGCTACCTCTGCATTTTCAGCCTCGCTTATGCGCTTTTCTGATTGGACGGTCGTGCCGTCACTCGCTTCCCTGAGTTTTAGTTAGGTGCTGTTGATATGTAGTTTGGAGTCACCAAGATTCAGAAGTGAACGTTGCGGCGCATACACATCGCTCTTAATCAGTTTTTACATTTTCATTCCATTTATTTTAGTACTGTATATTTGTGTAAATAGTTTCTTTTTTTTATAACGAAACAACAAAGACATGGAACTTAATTCGCTGTTAATTCTGCTGGAGGCTGCAGAGTACTTGGAAAGAAGAGACAGAGGTATTTCAAGCTAAACTGACAAGTTGTCGGCATTTCTACGCCAATTATTGTTTCATGGATGGGGGAATTAGCTTAGCAGCTAACTTCATATTTTAGAATTTGTTACGTTTTGACATGCCATGCCATAGTGCAGGTATGATGTCACTTTATAGACAATGGGACACAAAACAAGGCGATGGGTGCAAACTGGACCCAGTAGCCTGTATGCTGGACAATTAATAGGTGCAACGTTTCATTTGAAGCATGTCACATATTTATGCACTGTCCAGGCATCGTTTCTAACGCGGATCATGTGTTGTTTATATTCAGAATTGAGTGGGGGGGGGGTTTTTATTTACAGGGAAAGAGAATGAGTAAACAACATTGACATTGAGAATGTAGGCCAGTATCATACTGCCAGAAACCGTTGTGTAGCCTTAAAAAAATAAATCTGATAAATATAGACCTCGCTGGGCTGTTTTAATGCACATCAGTCGATGAGGTTACTGATTTATTACGTTCTGTCCCCCACCAACCAGTAGATGTTTCACCATTTCTCCAAATGACTCGTTGTCAGCTCTTTTTTTATCATCCTCGCTTAAAATTAACAGTCATTTTGCTTTCTGTGTTAACAGAAGCAGAGCACGGTTATGCGTCTGTTTTACCGTACAGCACCGACTTTGCCCGAAAGAAAACGAAAGCATCAACAATTTCCAGAAAAACTCAGAACAATAGGTAAATATAATTCTTCTTCCTCTTCTTTTTTAATTTTTTTTTCTCAATTTGTGTCCATGCCAGCTTATGAAAGGACTCACTCACTCACTCACACACACACAGACACAGACACACACACACAGACACACACAGTGGAGGAGTTTTCCTGCACCCTGCCATCTCTCTGCTGCTGCTGCTGCTGCTGCTGCCTGGGCTGGGCTCTCTGTTTTGGGCTCTCCAATAAACAGTGCCACGCGTACACTGTCAACTCTGCTGCTTCCACTCTCTGTTTCACTCGCACACATCCCCAGTACCGACACGTCTGTAACCTTTCGTTTTTGCACCTTGTCTCTCACGGATACAGCAAACCCCTGGACGTGCGCGAAGCTTTTAAAATGTGTGTTT
>VUQH01028601.1:17967-49506 GCA_015106775.1 Etroplus canarensis | reverse complement strand
AAAAAAAGGTTTTGTAAAAAAAAAAAAAAAAAAAAAAAAAGGAAAAGCTGCTTTGCCAACCTTTCAGAGCCCGAAATAAAATTCCAGCTCTTTTCTCAGGCTAACTTGGCAGCCTCTTAGTCCTATTTTTGTATCGACCATTTGAACTAATTGCCTCTGCTTCCCTGGTCCTACCTGTTGTGTGTGTGTGTGTGTGTGTGTGTGTGTGTGTGTGTGTGTGTGTGTGTATCTAAAGTATTGTACTTGTGTGTCCTAATGTAGGCAGAGCTCCTGACAATGGCGCCGCTCTTCAGTACCAGTGCCAATATTTTGTGAAGACATTAGTCATCAATAGCTGTGTTTACTTGGAATCTTTTATGTCAATAATTGAATAAAAACCCCATCAAAATGAAAAAGCTTGATGTAAACTCTTTAATCAGAACAAATTGGCTCATTTGAAAGTAATTCAGTGCCTTAAACATTTTTATACTTTGATTTACAAGTGGAAAATCTGTCATGTAAAAGCCCCTTTGACTGCTCTGTTGTATTTTAGGAATATCTGAACTTTGTCTTTGCGTACACTCCCATTTCAATGAAATCAATAAATGTCTCATCTGTTTTGTGCTTTCATTAGATTTAACCCTTTTCCAAAACAACAATAGCGAGAGAGACATCTTTATCTGCATTGTTCACTTGAAATTGAAATTTGAAGCCACCCCAATCAGTAGTGTTAAAACATTTTTTAACCTTTACTGCACAGTACACATTTAGAAACCTCTGGTTAGGATATAGGATTGTGCATAGGACTGTTTAAAATTTGAGCTTCTAGTGATTATTAAGACAAATGGTCACACTTTCCTGTCTCTGTAAAAGTCTAAATTTACTCTTCGACAGGCAGATTTCATTCAGTTCACATTTAAATATTTAGTTTATTTAGCTAAATTAACAAATTTATTAGAGCACTACAAAATGTAAGGTTTATGCCACAGCTGGCCTAAATTAACTGCATTAGTAAATACCAAAATCATTTCTTATGTTTCTGTAATGTTAATACACCAAAATGTAGAAGATCTTTAACCAAAATGATATTTTTAATGGTAAAATATAATTATGGTTAACCATGAATTTTAAAATTTACTGTTTTACCAAAAAACAGAAAAAAATAGTAAAGCGCATTATCTTTTTTGATTAAGAGTTGAAATTATAGTGTTTTACTTACATTCTTGATCAGAAAAATTAATTTTAGTGGTTGAATGCTATGCTTGATTAATTTCTGAATTCTCAGAGAAGCCTGCTGAGGTGGCTCAAATTTGGGTATTAAAAGGTGAATTCGGTTTAAAATTACTTATTCCTGTTCAAAATGGTAAAATTCAGAGAATCTCACTGAAAAGGAATCTGCATTGAAACACTTTATGATCCTGTATGGTCTTTCTTGTTTTTATGAAAGGTGCGCTAATAAATTTGTTAAGCACTGTATGTCAGTAATCGAGTCAAATAATCTCAGTGTTAGTATTTACTGAAATACTTGTGATTAGGGCTTTTTGCTTCAAAGTAAAGGAGCATGTAGAAGAGAGCCTGGGAATGTGGAGGTTTGCACTGGAGAGAAGAGGAATAGAAGTCAGTAGAAAAAAGACAGAAAATGTGTGAATAATAGTGAGGCAGGTGGAATGGCGAAGATGCAAGGAGTAGAGGTAGTGAAGCTTAAATACCTGATCTCAACCATCCAAAGCAAAAGATGGTGCACGAGAGATGTGGAAGCAGAATGAAGCGGGTGGAGAATTCAGGGGTGTTTTGTGACAGAAAGATAGCAGCAAGAGTGAAAGGGAAAGTTTGCAAGATTAGTAGTTTGACCTGCTATGATGTATGGTTTGGAAATGGTGACACTGACAAAAGGACTGAGGTGGAGCTGGAGGTAGCAGAGTTGAAGATGCTGAGATTTTTGTTGGGAGTGACCAGGATAGACATCATTAGAAATGAGCACATTAGATGGGCAGCTCAGGTTGAGCAACTGTGAGACAAAGCAAGAGAGGCAGATGGCAGAAGAGATGGTTTGGAGATGTGCAGAGGAGGGGCAGTAGATAAATTTGGGCAAGGATGTTGATGATGGAACTGCTTGGCAGGAGGAGAAGAGGAAGGCCACAGAGACAGTTCATGGATGTAGTGAAAGGGGACATGAAGAGGGTTGATGTGACAGAAGAGGGTGAGATGGAGGCAGATGATCTGCTGTGGCGACCCCTAATGGGAGCAGCCGAAAGAAGACTTTTTGCCATAATTGAGGAGCACTAGCCAGATGAAGTGTTAAAATTTTCCAACTGAGGAAACAGTCCAATAAAAGAAGATTACAGATATATTTGTGGAGTGTGCAGCACAATATGTAAAACAATCTCTACATTATTCAATAATGAGAATAATTACTAATTGCAGCCAAGGTTACAACAATTACTCGAGCCAGATGTTATTGGTATCAAGTGGGAATATTTCGAGTGTTTCTATGATTTACATAGATGCTGATTATATGAAATTTTTTTTTCTCAGATGAATTTGAAGGAAACTTTCACAGTGAACATTTGCTCCAAGCCTTGAATGTAAATGCATGTTTTTAATAATTAAAAGGGAACAGAGCTCTGAGTCTGCTGTAACATATCAGGATGCCTACTTTCTATCTTGTGAAGATGGAGCATGCTGCACCTCTCGCCCAAGGCCAGGACACTGGTTGGCAATATAAGGGCCAGGTAATGAATACTGTGTTAGTGTAATAAAGTCACTGTAAATATATGGTCCTAGTGAATAGAACACAAGGCTCTGGATATTTTAAATCCATATATTAATATAGATCGTTACTCCGAGGCTCTTAGAGAGTCAGTATGGATTGATTGGTGCCGTGGTTGGGTTTCTGAGGGATTCTAGTAGTTTGTAACGGGAGAGGATGAGGATGAATAAACTTGTCTCACATCTTCTGGCTGTGAGGTCTTTCTACTGACTCAAGGTGACTGATGGGGTAATTTTGCACATACGTACTCATCCTTTTGGTGCATACCTGTCATGTTTACATCTATATGTAGCATTTTGTGTAGCCTGGCCATAGCCCAGGGTAAACCCCTGCATCCCATACACAGCAGGCCTAGATGTGGAGTTGGTGAGGTGTAATAAGCTTTATTGCCTGTAGCCCATATCAATCTTATAGTGTACATCTAGGCTTTTACTGCTGTTATTGTATCTACGCTTCTAACTCCTTTCCTGCTCATGCATAGTCATTGAGCATTGATTCGGAAAAGCATGGAATTGGATGGATCGTTATTATTCTCTTATTTTTGTGCTATAGGTCAAGGAAGAACAAACCTTAAAGCATAGATGGGAAGCTGCACAACCATGCATATACACTATAGGAGATAAAAAACACACATGGTTTCATGGAAAGTCAAATCAAGTTAGCATGTACTTCATTGGCATAATGCAAAGTGAACTATAATACTTTAAGGCTAGCTTTAAGATTGCATTTAATCCTAATATGGTTAAGGCCTAAAAAGTCAGTTCATTGATTTTTACGGTCATCAAAAAAGGATCAAGTATTTTGGGAATAATCTGTTTTTATATTTCCAGCAAATCTGACAAACCTGTGCTGGATGCAGCTTCTTGAAGATTTTCTGGTTTTATTTATTGACATATTTTTATTTTTAAACATTTTTTAAAATATCTAGTTAGACAAAATGAGTTATGTGAACATATTATTTTCAGTTCTAGAAAATTTAGAGGAACATGTGTCCCTCTGACATTTCACTTGTGACATGATTCATCCATTCACTGAGAAAACTGGGGAGGGGAAGTTTATCATGACTGAAAGCAGTTTGGAGTTTTCTTACACTCGGGCTCACTTTGGTAGCTGCCCAGCTTTATTTAACAACTCATTTCAGCATTTTTTAAACTGTGTGTGTGTGGTTTTTTTTTTTTTTTTTGGCTGCTCTGAAAGAACTAGGCCCTCACTTTGCTTGTGGACCTTCCCCTTGCTCTTATTTTGAAAATATATCCTTTAAAATATATCCCTTTCTATTTTGATGGCCATCAACATACTGGATTTCAGCTGCTTCACTAGAGAGGAGCTCTTCCAAATATAGAATGTGCTCAGGCTGCAGCGATTCATGGACCAACTTGAATAATTTGATTATAAAATGCTGGACATCACTTTCTGATGAGTGGTGACATGACCAGGAGTGCTGATCATTTTGATTGCTTGATTGTTAGCTGTACAGGCTTAAAGCCTAGCGGCGCTTAGTGCAACTGAGCTTGGGGATTCTGCTGTTCACCATTTTGGATTCAAATTATTTGAGTTACTCGATGAATTGTTGCAGCCTTAGAAAGCACGCTACCGTCTTGAACTGCAGGTGTGACTGCATTCCTTGTACAGTCGCACCTGCAGTCTGTTTGCCTGAGATCCTCTTCAGGCTGGATGGACATGACCTGCAGAAGGTGATGCCAAATGCAGCCCATGACAGTAAAGAGTCCAATTGCAGGGTGAGGGACTCGCTGGAGAGGCAGCTGAATCACAAGTTTCCTGTGACCCATGATGATTTATTACATTAAGGTCATGATGAGTTTGGACTGTGGATGCAGAGGTTGTGATGTATAGATTGACATAAAGCCTTGTATATTGCTTATCGCTGAACTAGCTTTGGATTATTATTGGCAAGGTTAGCACATTTCGGTTTGGATGTTTTGAGGAATTAAGAAGGCTGCCTGTTTTTAAGCAGGTGAAATTAAATTAATGCAATTTGTTGTACAGGCCAAATGGTGTTTATTATGAGTCGTATTCTCACTTATGAAGGTTTCAAATTTATCTTCACTCATCCAAAAAATGAAAACATTCAGCTAATGCTACAGTGCCTTAACTTAGACAAGACTAAGAGAAATTAGTGCCTGAAAAGCTAACTAAATGAAATGTAATTCATCAATAACCATTTATGAGCCTTCTACAGATCATTTGAACCCCCTCCATCTGATTCTTCAGTCCACTCTCTTCCACTTACATATTTTTTTAAAGCTACCTGAGATCTTGTAGGCCAACCATCAACAACAACTAGACATAAACTGGAGGGGGCATGCTGTAAAAACTCTAAATCTAAAGAGCCTTGGTGTATTGGTGGCCCCGCATAAAAAGATCTGAAATGGATTTGTAGGTTGGGCAAAAGGAAGTCTTGTGGTGTTCCATTTTTTAATTTCCCCACTCAGACCTCCTGTATGTACTGGCTGACATTTTTACCTAAAGGTGAGCTTTCTCTCCTGTCAATACACCACAGGCTTTGGTGGTATGTAATGAAACTGTTTTTTGGTACGAGCATGTATACATGCGTGTGTGTGTGTGTGTGTGTCTGTGTGTGTGGTCTTTTCACATTCCTGCTGTGAGCAGCTCTCTATTGACAGATTTCAGTAACTCTACGTCTGAGGTCATGATTTATCTGATGTATGAGAATGTTACAGTTATTGTTAGTTTCTCTTCCCTTTTCTTTCACAGCCATTATCTTTCATTCACATGCTGTCTCGCTTTACAAACTGAAATCGTGGCTATACACGAGAGGGAAAAGTGACAGATCTGTGTTTTTATAATTTTTGACGTTCTTGTTTTACATTTACTGTGGTGATTTCCTGTTGCTGCTGTTTGCTTGCATTTAAACACTACCAGGAGTTCAGGATTAATCCCTCCACTCCACTACAAGGTTTCTAATGTGAAACATTTATAACCAGTATGTTTCATTAACAACAAGGTAAATTTGAAACAAAGATAGGGATCAAAACTTATCAATTCATAAACGAGTTACAACAACACGAAAGGAGAGGTTGAAAGGAGTAATTCAGCTGCCCAGAGTGCGCTGAGGCATTCAGTATGTCACGAAAATGTATTTAATTTAACATGAGAACAGTGATATTATAGTTTTTGGATGCAGGCAGAGATGCTACACAAGTACCAGGCTGGGCTCAGATGCTGCGTGCATGTTGAGGATCATTAGCCGTCTGCTGTGGGACTGCAGCATTCGTCTCGCTTTTTGACATTAATGTATACTGAGCACTGCAGCTTCATGGGGCTTTGGAAGAACGCATGCATGTAAAGCCTGTGGGTCAGCTTTGCCATTAATGACCATCTCCAACCGAGGCCTAGAAGTGCAGTTTGTCCCACGCTAACGAGCCAACACACTCATTATCAGAAGTTTAGATTACGCTTAATATCCCCTAAGTAACTTATTTCAACTTTTGACCTTTTTTTTAATTGTAGTATGTTATTAAAATGACACCAAACTAAAACAGAATTGTGAGGAAAAATGATTTTAAAGTCCTCAAAGCACTCAAACAGATTCCGTTTTTTAGGGGTTAGTTTTATGGGTAAGACTTACAATCAACAAAGTATGCTGATCAGAACTAAACCAATATTAGTCTTTGAAGTAATGACTTAAGTCTTTGATGACTGTGAGAGGAGCTCGTGATTAGAGTATCTGTCAATGATGTAAATGAAAGCAGAAGTAGAAAAAAATGCTTTTCCTGAAACTTTATTCTTTAGTATGCGACATGCAATCAGAGATTTGTGTAAGTCCGCTGCATGTGTTGCTCTTTGTCCATCCATCCATCTGTTTTCTTCCTCTCGCACAGACAAAACATGCAAACTTCACACAGAAGAGCCCTACCTGAGTTTGAACGCTGGACCCTCTTGCTGAGAGACAACAGTGCTAACCACTGAGCCACCATGGGGGTATATGGTGGCCATAAAGGGATGCAGAGGCAGTTTTTAGATTCGTTTTGGCGTTTACACAGTGCTACCAGCAGCCTGAACTGTATGCAGGATAGATCCATGCTTTTGGTAACATTCAACATTCCCTCTAAGCTGCGTGCTTGCGCAGTCGTACACTGCTCCCGCGTCTTCTGCGCACAGCAAATCTATGCAGTGCGCATGCAAGCGCGCAGCTTAGAGGGAACGTTGGTAACATCTGAAGGTTGCAGAAATCAAGACTCGTCAGACCAGGCAAAGCTTTTCTGGTCTTTTGTTGTCAGGTTTTGGTGAGCTTGTGGTTCTTGTTGTGCGTTCAGAGATCAGAGCTCTTCTTATAATGGGGGTTAATGATAGTTGAGCAGGAAAGTTAGTTCTCTATCAGGTCTTTGACTGTCTGCATGCCTAGTCTTTGAAAGTCAACATTGGGATAATACTAGTACTGTTAATTAGCATGATAAAAATCAGGTTTTTCTATTTAAATTGTGAGTAAATGGAGCGTAAGATGGTTGGCAGGTAGCTCTATCTACGACATGTAAGTCAAGTGTCATGGTGAGTTCTTCCCTTTATCCTCACAGTAAAATCAACCTGTAAATCTACATATTAAAGCTGGCATTTAAAAAGATTTTCTTCCCAAGAGGTGCACGTCTGTCACCTTTTTTCACCCGTAAAGAGCTTCCACCCCTGGGCCCTGTCACGTTCTGACACACTATGATAGATGAGAGCTGAGTTAATCTTGTTGTCAAAAGTTTATACCCTGTGTATAAGTTAGTGAAACTCCATATTTTATATTTCATGCCAGCAGCAACAAACAGCATTAATTTAAAAGATTTAAAAGACCAATATTCCTACGAGTCAGTTTAGCAGGGCTGGTTTTCTCAGTTAGGAGTACTGTATGGTTTGATGTTAAATATTCAATAACTTTGCATTTGGATCGAGACCAAAAAGACCCAAGTTGTGATGTTTTATTGTGATAGGTATACTGTAGGTGTTTTTCTGTCTACTGCAGACATTTGAAGGTATTTAACAAATAAAAACACAGAGCATCAAGCTTTAGTGTTCCTTTTACTCCTACTGTCATTACCTAAAGTATGAGACAAAGTTCAAGCCATAATGCACACCTGTCATTTGATATGTGTTCATGTCAGCTGATCATGTTTCTGACTCAGCATTGTTTTACAACACACTCGTAGTGGTTTGTTTTGATATCGGCCCACCTAGGTACACTACTGAAGTCTATGATGATCACAAAGATAAGAAAGTCCAAGGACAGAAATATGCCAAGTCACATCCTGTCAACAACTTGCCTGCTTATTCTTGGCAAACACAAGCTTTCAGAAGTTGGCACAAACAGGCTGGCTGCTTTCAAATGCTTGAGTTGGTTTGGATTTGAAGCCCTTCAGGCTGTGTTCTCCAAAGGGGATATGGTATTTTGTGACCAAGCCTTGTAGCCTACTGATGGCGAATGCTCTTGGATATTCAATATTAACGTGTCTCAAGCGCTCCAGGGGTTATGGCTGGCCGATTCTCTCCCCGTAATCCAATTCAGTCTAATACCCAGAATCACAGGCTGTCAATCACATACTCCATTTATTTTTCAATCTCCCCTTCCTTCCTTCTTGACTTTTTCAGTGTGAATGCTTGCATTTTAAAACTGCAGCCCCTGACTTTCTGCATATCACATGAGCTAAAGACCTGAAAAATCTGTTTTTCACAGAAAAAGATTGGAAGCATTTTGTTTTTGGGACTCTTAGTGAAAACAGTGTGTGGCACATAGTGATTCAACAAGTACATACTCCTATAGATGACACAAAATGTGTGTACTCTTTTTACAAAGTAAGGAACTGCTGATGCTATTGTTTTGCTATCTTTAAATGCTTTACAGTGTTTGAATCATGATGCTTTGTGTGATCATTCAAGATTGCTTATAATAATAATAATGATAATTAAAATACAGCAGCTGAAATTAGTTTTAAGGAGTGAGGCAGCATGACAACTTACATGTCTGACTGTTTAAAGTGTTGGAAATTGAAGCATTGTATCCAGCAGCGCCATTCATGAAATAAGATGCAGACGTATATTTTCTTTGATTTCTTAGCTGATGCATATGAGTGCACTGCCACAAATAGATGCTACTTACTAAGAATGCCACAATACCAGAAATGTAGTAGTTGGTACAAATACCAGTAGAATTACACGATTCTCGATACCAAATTCAATATCATGGTTAAAAAATGAAGATTATCCTATGTATTAAAAATTACAGAACAAAAAACAGCATTATCATTTATGTGTGAGTAGTGCAACCATTCAGTGAGTCCTGTGAATTGCATCATTTTTCTCAGCTTTTTGAACGTTTTCTTTTCATGTTTGGGATTTTTTTAAAGGATGACAGCACTGTTTGCACATTAGCTTTTGGGAGTGGGGTTATCACTGCTTGGTCATCCCCTTCAAAAGTAAAGTACGTCCACTACTCCTGTCTGTCTGTCTTATTAATGACATGGGCGGAGCCATCACCGCGGCTACGCTAGTCGTCGTCTCCCACATGTAGTTTTTGCTGTACCATTTGTAGTTTTTCTTGTGTTTGTGGGCCTCCTTAGTCTTCAGCTTGTTAGGCTGGACTAGAACACGTGTAGCGCCCCCTGTCAGTTCTAGGAAAAATTGCAGTCTTGGTACATACACTATGTTATGTATGAAAATGCCAAAATTTTGACATCAAAAAGTATCAAATTCTGGTGAAATCAGAATACTCTATTAATCCCAGGGGGGAAATTTCATTGTTGTTACAGACGCTCAGTTATCTATAATAAATATAAATCTGAAAGGCAGAAAAATAAGATTAAATATTTCAACATGTTTGTATAAAGTTCAAATGTAAAATAAATAACTCCAAAGTTAGACACAATATACAATATGTACAAGATATGGCGAGAGAAAGAAACTAGTCAAGGTGTCACAGGAAGGAATTATAGAATCTGATTGCCACAGGTAAGAATGATTTCCTGTGGTGCATCATGGTGAAATTAGTCTGCTGCTGAATGTGCTCCTGTGCCTGTCCAGCACTTCATGGAGAGGGTGTGAAGGATCCCTACTACTTACTGTCTAGGGTAACTCCACATCAGATCTCTGGTCAGGATGCCTCCTGGACACCTCCCTTTGGAAGTTTCCCGGGTATCCCCGACAAGAAGGAGACCATGTGGGACTGATTACACTCCTCGGGCCTGGGAATGTCTCATGTCCCTCCAGCAGGAATTGGAAAAATCTGCTGAAGAAAATCTATCCATCCATTATCCTCCCCTTATCCAAAGTATGCAGGGCATCCCAGACAGCCCTCTCCTCGGCAACGCTTTCCAGTTCCAAAGGGAGGCACCCAGGAGGCATCCTGACCAGATGCCTGAACCACCTCAGCTGACTCCTTTAGAAACGAATAAGCGACAGCTTTACTCTGAACTCGCTCCTGATGTCCAAGTCCCTAACTCAAGCTCTAAGGCTGAACCCAGCCACCCTAAGGTAAGGGAAAATGATGTCTAGAATATCCTGCTTACGTGCTGCAACCACAACCTGACTTTGGATAAGTGGAAGAAAGTGGATATAAGATTTAGCAAAATAGTTGCCAAATTAAACCGCTTGACAGTGAAAGACTGAGGTGGGGTTTACCTGCTCATAAGACATTCCCTTCAGTTGCAGTTTTGGTGTAATTAGCCTCTGAATTACTAAAGTTGCTGATTATTATACAGTCAGCAAGTAGGACTGCCCTGTGGGCTCATGCTTCAAGTGATAGAGCTGAAAAGTTGCTGTTTAGTACTATAATTAGTCCAAGGTCAGCACCCTCAGAAGTGAAGTCAAAATACAGTTATGCTGAAATATTAATGAACTAATGACATCCAAAAACATCTGAATACACCATTGAATGCCTGCTGTGACAGAAACAAAAGTATTGCTTATAAAAATCCACGCCGCCTCGATATAAATGTCCCACAAAGAGAGCACATAGTGCCTGAGTGCCTTTGCATCACAGTGAATGTCAAGTTTAATGACCACATGGCTGCAACTCTGTGTGGTCATTAAACTTGTTTTCTCTTTGTTTTGGCTTTATAAGAATGCTTATCGAGTACTAATGCTGCTTTTCTTTCTTCAAGAAACATACCCAGTGCAGCTTTCCTGCACTTTTTGTGTGTTCATCAACTGCAGTCACTCTTGTGTCATTATACTAAAACTTTAGGCCACCCACTGTATTCTTCCTGCTTACGCAATACAGAAAACTGTCCATGCAGTCGTTTTAAATTTCCAGACATCATGTCCAGCCATGGTTTATGTGGTCCTGCTTCCCTTATTAGCCAGGTGCAATTAACATTCTCAAAAATTGCCTCTGAGAAGACACTGAAACTTAAAAATAACCTTGCACAGCTGGCAGTTTTTGTTCAACAGTAAAGTAAACTCTGTGGTAAAACCCTAATTTGTTCTCTAATGTGGAGACAGACAGGCTAATGCTAAATAGTTTGCCTCCTACTTACCTGCCTTCTCTTTATTTATGTCCTTTCTGCATTTTTCCCCCAGTGGTTTGAACTTCAGTGTGCTTTCTGTTTCTTTTTTCTTCTCAGCAACTTACACTGGCTTTGTGCTGTAATGTGCCCAGCTCAATTTACTGTGGAGCGAGGCAAGCCAAGTACCCAAGCTAAATTATTCAGACCTGCATCCTGCAGCCACCCAAACACATAGGAAGAAGCTGGATGTCTGTGTGTCTTTTTGTGTGTTGCAATAGATAATGGTAATTATGAGGTTGCCTTTTTTTGTATTTTCAAAATGGTTCATCATAAAAGGGCTTAAATGGTTTGAGCACGGTGATGTTGGTTTGTGATAGTGTACATTTTGGAATTTTACTGGAAGTGTTGTCAGACATGAAGTAATTGTAAATCAATGATGAGTGAGACAGGTGGTCTTAATTTAGCATCGCTGTTGTCACCGCTGCCTACCTGGCTCCCTGTTGCAGTCTTAGCAAAGATCCCCTGATCTCCCTCTACCCAGACACCACTTCCACCTCTCCTGGGGGGCCCACAGGTCCTGGGTCTGTCCTAGGATCCTTTCCATTTTGAAAATGACTGAACACCTTCTCTTGACGGCATCTACGAGGCATTCTAGTGAGAGGACCAGCATAATGACGCCCCATATTGGTTTCAGAAGCCATGCTATGCTTTGTGGTAAGCCTGACAAAATCCAAATGGTTTTTTTCAACCTCATGCAATAGCTTGGGGACTCCATCCCCACCAGAGGGATGGCTTTTTGGAGAGCCTCCTTATCTGACCACCACTGCTGCTATCCACATAGTACCAGCCCAGCTCAGCAGCCAAAATGAAGGGGTCTGGCAGGCCTATGTGGCTGAGGCTGAGTCCAGGCAGGCCCCATGGGCTCAGGCCCCATCACCTGCGGGTCATCAGTGAGAATCTCCCCCAGACCTGTGTCTAGGGTGGACCCCCAGTAATACTGGGCGAGATTACACGGTCCATTGTTCTTATCATAGAGCTCATTATTCTTTCATGTTTTTACCAATTTTATGTCCTTTGAAGCATTTTTATTTGAAAAAGCCTCAAATAGACTTCAAAGCTTAAAAAAGACACTTGCATTTATAATTGAAGTGGTAGTAAATAATATTTGCTTAGATAAACTGCTCCCTATGTCCGATTAAACAAATTACAGACTGTGTTTATTATGTAGTAGACCACTCCCTTTGCTATTTGGCCATTTCATGTCAGAGATGAAGAGACTGGGGGGGGGAAAAGCATTTACACAGTGCAGCCATAATGATTCCAGCACCTGTTTTAGGAGCTAAAGGGAAAACTCTTCTCACTTGATATTGGCTGTTGTGACTGAGTCTCAGTGTTTAAACACATCTACTGAGCAGCACTAAGTAAAGCCCCATTGCACTAACATTACCAAACTCCACACTCACTTTCTTTTTTCCCCTTCATTGTGGGTTTACTTGTATTATAGATTATGCGCTCTTGGTAGACAGTATCATGGAGGAAAAAATACAGGTATATTTAATGACATCTATGAAGGCTTTGTTTTTCCTTTTCAGTGAACCAGTAAGTCATGTCGGTGAGTCAACATGCATAATACCAAGGCCACGATATTCTGTCCTCCCACAGGTTAACATCTCCAGCAGCAGGAGCCAGTGCCCTCACATTACCCTCGCTGAATGGTGTCTATGCTTTAATGGTCATATAAATAAAGCCAGAGCATTTATGACCTATAGAGACCTGCTGGAGAAGACTTTTTCTGGTTTGTTTTCTACCACAAAAAGGGAAAATTGTTTGCATTCAAAGGGCTCCTCACTCTTTGGATCCTTAGTTATCTTTGTAGAAGTGGTGTTACAGAGTTCACAAGTTAATTTATTGGAATTTTTAAGGAAAAATACCATTTAATTTTCACTAGAAACTACAGTATTTCACTATTACTGCAGAAAACTGTAGCAGTCATGCGGCTCAAACTGCCGATTTCCTGATCAGCAGTTGAGCGCCCTAAATGGCTACACTACCTCCCCCCTGTAGGTGAACGTGTCTCTGAGTACACAGTTACAACATGTAGGCGTGGACCTGTAAAGCTCTGCAGCACCAACACACTACCATCCTGGGCCTTTAGTTTAAAGGCTGCTACGCATCAATAAAGCTGCATAAAGGTAGAGTGACAACTGAATACTTTAAGACTGATGTTTATTACTCATGAAGGTCACCCAGTTGTTCTCAAAGTACTGTATATACTGTAATTTTGGTAGAATTGTTACATGCTAGCTTTACCTGGTGGATTTTGCCCTTGACTGCATTTTTGATTATGTAAAGGACTTCCACACAAGACCTTTTTGATGGCTATAGTCGTATTTGACTTTAAATATTTCTCCTCTTAGTTTAGTAACATCTAATCTTGCAGCCTCTCATTCAGTTTAGCATTTTTAGTTTTTTTATTTTTGTTGTTTAACGGTGGTGGACAAACTGCTTGTAGTTGGATTACTTGCATTGATGATGATAGAGTTGGACTGCTGCATAAAGTCTTCTCCAGCACGAAGATTCTCAATCGAGTCAAGGTCTGAACTCTGTGGTGGCCAATCCATGTGTGAAAAGGATGTCTCATGCTCCCTGAATCGCTCTCTCACAATATGATCTTGGACTATGTCCGTGCCATCAGGGAAGGAAGAATCCTGGTCATTCAGTTTATTCAGGTTGTTCCATCTTCAGCCTAGAGGGAAGCATGGAAGCAACATGATTCACAACTTCCCACTCTTCCCGCTCCCAAGAAAAGGGAATAATTTAATATAGTGAGAAGCAGCTCATTAACTTCAGAGGTGAGCAGTGTCCACAATGATAAAAAAAAAGGACCTCTAATGAGCCCTGTTCTTTTCTGCCAAAAGTGCAAACAACCATTTTCTAACCAGAGCTCCTAACCAAGAGCATGAAGAACAAGGACCTAAACTGCCACAAAGTGCTCAGTATTTACAGTGTATGCTTAGATGCACTGTTTCCAGGTAGCGTGCAGCTAACAGCACCACTGCTGGTCTGCAGTCTGTAAGGTTCAAGTCCCACTCATTCTACTTTCACACAGAATTCCACGTTCAAATTGTTAGCTGGCTCAGTGTTGGATGCAGATGGATAAGGTGGATATCACCCGGGACTTAAGAGGCTATTGCTCATCCAGTGGTCCAATCCAAATCCATTAACTTCATCCAATCAGCAGGGTCCACCTGTCTCCGCACCACACACGCCCACGCGCTACTGGGAGGAGCCACAAATGTAAACAAATACCAGGTGTTCACAGATCATAAGAAGGTAGTCAGGTGACCTAATTTTTTGGGCACATAGCATTGCAACTGAAGCAACCCAAGATCATGACATTGCCCCCACAGGCTTGTATGATGGGCACTAGGCATGATGGGTCCATCACTTCACCTGGCCTCTCTTCTTACCTTGATGCACCAGTCACAGGGTAACTCTGCACTAATCAGACCACATGGCCTTTTTCATCCATTCAGAGTCCAACATTTATGCTCACTAGTAAATTGAAACCTTGGTGTGGTGGTATAGAAATCTATAGTAAATTGAACAGTACTTACTATAAAGCACTTTCCTACTCTTAATGAAACTAAAAGCACCTTTACACTACAGGCCACAGTCACTCTTTTACAGACACATTCATGCAGTGATTCATTTTGTACCTTTAAGTAGTTTTTACCTGTCTTACACACTCCCATGCCAATAGAGGCAGTTGGATTTGGGAATCAGTATCTTCCTCTGCCTCCTGAGCCACAGCTGCAACTATTAGGCTCGATTTTCTGTGACCTTTTTAAACACTCTCCCGATCAGTGCAGTGGCTGTGCCCATTTTTTATATACGATCTATGGAAACAACCAGGACCTGGATTTAATTTGATCCATAATCCAACCAAAACTACGTTCACTTCAAATCCTCAGGCTGAAATCCACTCATGGAAAGTGCTGCAGTCCTTTATAGTTTTGTTTTTTTAATAAATAAAAGCTGATTCACACAGTCACTTCTGCCATTCTGGGAAAGAAAAGATTAGGGCTGATCTGTTCCACAGGAAAGGAAGAAAGGATTTGGGTTGGCCATGTCCCACCACTGCACTAATAGTTACAAATGGAAGACTTTTAAACTGTTTTAGCTGGCTAAAGAAGATGCATTGGATTACTGCCCAGCTAGTGCAATAGAAGGATTTGTGGGTTTCCCGCTGGGAACTTCACCGGGCAATTTCTCTTGGAGTTTATCTTCATGACTGGGACAAAAATATGTTCAGAGAAAAGGCTTGTTTTTGGGAAAATTAATAAATTGTTTCTTTCCTCTGAGTGCAGCAACTTTTGCAACAACCTCTGTAAAACTTTAAATGCGAGAGCATGTGTCTTAGTATTGCAAAGCTGATGTATCAGGTAGAAATAAGGTACCAAGAGCAGTGAAATTGACAATAAACTGCTTTAACTTTGGTAATTGAGTAACTAAGAGCTTTATTCTCTACAAGGCTGTTTAAATTTTAAAAAAAAAATTTTTTTTGGTTTGTTTTTTTAACTTTTTCAGAAACTGCGCCACATTCAGCCTTTAAATAGGCTGTTCGGTCATTTCAAAGTCTGCTTGAATGGATAGTTGTTTTTTTTTATCATCATTGCATCTTGTATAGTTGTAACCGCAGTAATTATGGATGGTACTTTCCAGGTAATTTGAGGTAGTAAATTTGGCTAAAAGATTAGAAAATGCCATGGCAACCATTTTTTAATTGGGAGGCCTAATTATTCTGGAGTGGTGTAAATTTAATTTGGTCTCCTTTGTAGTGGAGACATGGTCCACTTACTACATTATCACCAGTTTAAATGTCATTACCAGGAAAAAGTATTGGACATATTGGATATAAAACGAAGAAATGACATCAGATAGAGGAAAGAATGATCTTTGTTTAGGAGCTCAGAGCTTTTAGTTCTTGTTTTGACTGTAATAGCAAATTGTCTCCTTTTATTCAGATGGTTGAAGACTCTTGACGGAGGTGCAAAAAAGTAGTTTTGAGCTTCTTCAGTGTGAATATGCAATGGGTCTCTGTCATATTTAAGTTAACGTTTTGATTTTTGGGCTGTTGGTCAAAAAACCCATTCCATAGTAAACGTATATCCTCACGCTCCAGGAAACCTTGAGCTCCAGTCACATTTTGACATATTTTTAGACTTCTAAATCAGCTGATCTACTGATAATTAAGATAGCTTTTGGTTCTGAAGGTTAACCCAATACAGAGACTCTTTAAACCTGTTTTAATTTGTACTGGCCAGCAGAGGGTGACTGGCCTGGTTTCAAAAAGCTGTCAAACTGGATAGAAGTCTATGGAAAACCAGGCGCCTGGCTCCCTTGCTTTATGGCCTTAGTGAAAAGCTTACTGATGAGTTTCTGATCTTAATGTCTTGTTTCACATCTTACATAATAGAATATGCTGTACAGCTTGTAAATGCTCTCGTTTGTATTTTTTTGACTCCCCTTTAGAGTAGAAAAGTAGGATAAAGGAGGGGCCCTACCTTGTGACTGATGGGTCACTTCCATATGAACACGCTGTGTATTTACCTCTGGTTTCAGAACACCAAGATGGTGATGAGCAAGTTTAATGGTTCACCTCAGGGAAAGCCTTGGAGCAACTGCAAATACGGTTTGAGTCTGAGCCCATTGCAAACACTCAAAACAGTCCAGTGCATCCCAAAGAATTCCCAACCCAGGCAGTGTTTTTCCAGTCTTCTATTATCTAATTTTGATGAGCCCGTGCATTGTAGCCTCATTTACCTGTTCTTAGCTGACAGAAATGGCACCCCGTGTGGTCTTCTGCTGCTATAGCTCATCTGCCTCAAGGCTAGACAGGCTGTGCAGTCAGAGATGCTCTTCTACAAAGTTTGGTTGCCTTCCCATCAGCTTGAAGCCGTCTGGCCATTTTCCTCTGACCTGTGGCATCAACAAGGCAGTTTTGCTCAGAAAACCAAGGCTATAATGGTTAACTAAAACTAAACAAAAAACTAAGTGAGGAAAAAACTTGAAGTAACTAATATCAACTTTTGCTAAAATATACAGGACACCTCCTTCGATTTAGTCTTTGTCAGTTTGGTCAAATTTGGTAAGATAACCTGTCTGACTAGGATTTGGTGCATCTGTTTGTGACTCATGATGTTTACATGACTGTGAGTCAACTGCCTTCACAAAGTGTTTTCGCATTGCAATTTCCATTCTGAACATCCTAAATGTGTCCGTGACAAACACCCTCCAAGTCTGAAACTCATAAAAACCAAAACATTTTCAAACAATAAAAACTAAAATGAAAACAACAAACCCACTCTGGAAAATAACTGAAACGAAACTGAATTGACAGCAGACTATATTCATTCTGTAGAGGACTGCACTGCCTGGATATTTACTCTTTTTCTGACCATGCTCTGTAACCTCCATTCTTTCAGCAGGTTATCTTGTCCATGTCTACATGCCTAAATGCATTGCGTTGCTGCCATGTGATTGGCTAAGTAGATATTTGCGTTAATGAGGAATTGTATCAAATGAAGTGGCCAGTTAAAAAGTTGCGGGAATTTGGCCCATTCGTTTACACTTGAACCTTAGTTACCAATCCATGAAAGTGATTCATTGTCCAGTGTCATTGATGTCATAGAAGTGTTTGAGAGCATGTTTAGTAAAAAGGTTAAAGCCGTAATAATGTGGCAGAGGAGATGAAAACCTTTTTAATTTGTTTCTGTCAAATGGCCAAAAATGGGCCGTTTCCAGATCACCCCTCAAATCAGCCAATTCATATTCCAAATGTTATTCTCTGTTCTGTTGGCTCAAGTCATTTGAATGAGTGCGTTTTCTGGCGTTCGCTGCCATTCAGTTCTCATCTATGCCAACCTGTTAAACAGATGAGTGATGAGCTCAAGCTCTGCTGCCTCCTGCCTCCTCTCACGCCTGTTGCACTGAAGCAGGCAATGGATGTAATGGAGGGAGACAGCGAAAAATCAATTTGCCTTTCACAAAGTCTTCATTAGTTTGGCTTTTGTCACGCCCTGGGTCAGACCCAGTTGGGCTGCTTCCTACAACCAAAAGGAAAGGTCAAATCAATAATTGTGCTCACATGTCATCTGTTACAGCTCTGCAAAGCCAACCGCACCACTGGGAGTTTTGAGAGGGTCTGTTTAGTGTTCGTCTGTATGGCATCAAAGTGTCAGTGAAGTAAAAATGAAAAGCGTTGGTAAACATGTACGTAGAAAATCTAAAGGATTTTTGTATTTTACCCTGTAGAAAAAAGCTGTCTAAATGGAAGTTGTTTCCTATTCAGTTCCGAATTATTCACGGTATAAATGTTGAGCCAAGCTTGATTAGTCTGATCTCTCTTGATCAAATGTGTTGAGGTTCTTCCTGATACCTCAACCAGATTTTTTTGAACTCATCCAGCTGAAGGACTGATGCACTAACGCCACGGTAAGGCGTCTGGCTCAAGGTCAAGATCGCATTTGTCATTTTCTAAACACTTTTCCATTTTCATAAGAATGTCTACTCCTCTAAGAGAATTGGTCTGGATTGTAACGTTCATAAAGTGAGTGATTGGGTGTGCCCCCTGCCGTGTATATAAAAAAAAAAAGCTTAAAAAAAGCTATTAACTGAAACGAAATAAACCAAAAATTAGCCACTTGAATTTTCCAATTTGGCCATCATTTCCACTTAATTTTCATGGTTTTCCCAACAGAGAAGTTTTTTTATTTTATCTTAAAGGGTCAATGCACACTAATCATGTAAACATGTCAGATTTTACCATAGAGGCTAATTTTTTATCTGCAGTCCCTGGGAGGCTGATGGCATTTGTAGACAGCAAACGTGAACCAGAAATGCAGGTTGTGTTCTGCTTTTGTTGAATTAATTCAGTAAGAGGAGGGGAACAATTTGTACACAAGTAAAATTACTTCAAATTTAATCATGTTTCCCATTTAAAAAAAAAAAAAGTCATAATTTTTTTTCAGTGACGATATGAATTTGAATTATCTCATGTCTTCAGAGCCTGCTTATAGTCTTTCTGTTGATTGTAATGTTGTCCAGCTTGTCTGTGTCAAACTGTTCATATGAGAGACTCGTGGCATTGATGTGCATCTTCAAGGCCTCAGTAGTTAAAAAATGTTAGACATTAGGAACATTTTAAACCAGATTTAGCTCTATTCACATTTTTTTTACTTGTTTTAAATCTAAGTTGTGAATCTTGTTATTGTACCTGGATCTTTATATTTATTGAAAACTGAAAATGTTCTTGTTCCTACGATTACATCTGCATCTGGCAATATATTTAAAAATTACTGATACCGAGAAACAGGTGAATTTGTTAACCAGTTACTCATCTTGACCATCGTAGCGGGCAGTTCTTCTGCAGCCTGCGTCTTAGAATTTAGAAGTTCAAAACTTTCTCAGAGCTTCCTAGTGTTGTTTTTAGTTTCACCAGTGAGAGCCACAAGTCCAAATGTGAATGAAACATTGTTTGGTATTGACTTAACGAGCAAAGCCGGAGGCTACAGTTCGGGGAAGGCCTCACTGAGGATCGGCGGCAGCTCCTGGGCCTGGCAGATCCCCTGATACCTTTTGAGGGAGGCTTGAAAACAGAGAAACAGGGCAGGGAGGATGGGACATGGAAACAATAACAAGCAACTGTGTGGCGGCTGAGCGAGTGCCAGGAGTCCATCCAGGAGACAGAGGTACTACAACCCTACTCCTCTGTTTATATAAATATCAAAATAATTTGTAAAGATTTATATATAAGATAAGATAAAACTTTATTTATCCCTCGAATGGGAAATTCAGTTGTTACTTTATTATTGTTATTATTATTATATGCCTTTATTGTCATTATACAGTATACAACGAGATAGCAAAAAGACACATATAGATAAAAATATAAAAAGTAACAGTGACAAGAAATATTAAAAAATACCAAATGTAAAAATACAAAAGAGACAATTGATAAGTGCTTCTGAGTAATTTCAGACTTCTAAAATCTATGTCTATGTAGTAAAACATGTATGATCTGACACTAACTCTTCAAAAAGGGCAAATCTGTTTGATTATGCCTCAAGAAATTGTCTTTTTTAAAAGTAATTTTTTTAATATTTTTTTCTAGAGCCTCAAAAATGGCTGTTGTTTTTTTTTTTGTTTTTAACTGCTACTGGGCTTCTATCAAAAGAGCAATCATAACACAGTATATGTGCCAATTTTGGTACTTTTATCCACTTGTTAAAGAGTTCCCCAGAGTGTTAAGCTATCTGCTGCTCTAGTGGGGCTTCTTTTACTCGAGCATAAAATACATTTTTGAATGGAAAATGCTTGAACTTAACTATTTAGTATGTGCGCATAGTTATTTCCCAAAGGTCCATTTTGAGCCAATCTGTGAAGAAGATGTGATTGATTTTCTGCAGTTATCATGAAAGTAATCATATCACCACGGCTTTAATTTTCATGTTTTATTCTAACATGTTTGTTGGTGATAGTTGTGCTTCCGCTCCCACTGTTATTTAATGTCAGTACCAGGTCTTTACCCAAACAGTCAGTTACACATATAGATTTTCTCCTTCTCCTCAATTTCATCCTCTCCCCTTCTCCCCAGACTGCCATGAGCTAGTATTGATTAGTGTGTAATGTTGCTTTGTAGGTAGGATTGTTCTGTTGACCGTATTGTCAACACAGTTAAACACCAATCAGGGTATTGGAAGCAAAACATTTATGACCCTGATAAGGTCAACAAGTGGTAGTACAGGCTCAAGTTGTTTGGTTTGCGGAGATTTATGAGCCAGATAGCAGGGGGTTTTTTTTCTGTCATCCCCCAAGGAGGTTTTAGCTGGAGCCAAGGGACAGTCACCAACAATATAATGCAATGACTAGTTTGAAGCTTGTTTTGAGTTGGTCAAAAATAAGAAAATGCAGACTAGGCTTTGATCGGTTTGAGGATGGTGTTCCCCCAAAGGCTCATTCTGTGAGCTAGTGGAACAACAGGATTTGGAAAATATGAGATGGGTTAAATGCATCTGACTTTGGTAGTAAGTTCTGATTGAATAAATACTGTTGTTTTAATCTCTCCTTGAAGAAGTTCAATAGTTTATTTTTAGTGAAAATTGTCATTAACAGCACAGAAACAGGAACTTAATGTGGTGCTTCTGCAGCTTGTTAGAAAATGTTAACCAAAAAGAAATCCGATAATTTGCTTGGATTTCCTCAATCCCCTTTGGTTGTTCTTTGACTGTAGCTGTTGTTGTTTCAGGTGTATATTTGTTCCTGCTGTTTCTTATCACTTTCAAACCTTTCCTAACCCTCAGTGTTTAAGAAATAGCCTTTTGCTTGGTAGTGTTATGAGAAAAATCTCTTCATTGGAGGTAGTGCTACTGAGACACCCTGTGAAACAAGTCCAGCGTTATTCAGCTGTGGAAAATTTGACAGGATAATTTGTTCATCAGTAGTTAAAGAGCATATCTTTTAAAATGGAAAGAAAAACCTCTGAACCCTATTCATTTAACAAAGACTGCAAGATACTGTGTCAGATTGTGTGTGATAAAGCAGACTGTGTTGTTCATTACAGACAAATGGTTTTCCCTTGTTTTGTTATATTAATGTCACAAAAAGGTCCAGCAGATACACGAGTTTGACATGAACCTCCTCAGCGATGCTGCGGCTGCCCCTGTGTGTTTCATTTAAGCACTATTGGTGCTGGTGATTGTGTTTGGAGTAAAGTCTTAAACCCAGTTTTCTGTCAGCAGACTGTGGGGAAGCAACTTTTTAACAAGCAGTACACTACTGGCCCATACAGTATATGATTATTTGAAACACTTAACTGCTTATAAAATCCCTTCCTGATCCCTAAAGAACTGGCCCCCGAGAGAAGGATTTCACCCTGGATCTCTGAGCAGTGAGAAATGTGTGTGAGGAAATGGGCTGGAAAAACTGTGAGGTGTTGAGTTTTGTCCCAAAACAGCAGAAATGTCAGGGCTTTGTGAGCTGTATCTTCTGAAGATTTCCACTGGCACAAAAGGAATTGTGGCTTCCACGGCGTTGTTTTCTGCTCAACTAAGTCAGCACTCAAGGGAATTGTGCTGGGAATAGTGTGTTGCTCTGAGTGACACAGCTCACTTATCCTTAGGGCTAATTGCATATGCATTTGTGTTGAGTTATTGCTATTAAACCGGAACATTGACAACAAAAAGCTGATAAATTTACAGTTACCGTCCTATATCTCATATTAAGCTCAGTTATGATGCAGCAAATACAAGAGGGAAGCATCTCTGGTGTCACACTTCTGTTAACTTTTTCTTTTTTTTTGCTGCCAGCTTTTTCTTTGAAAGCTCCAATTCATGCTCGTTCTCAAGACTGAGATCTGCACCAGGCAATATCAGCTTCAGTCATTGCAGTTCAGGGGGCTGGAGTTTTCTATGGCAGCTGTGGAGTTTGGCTGCAAGAACTCAATTTGTCTAACCCACATCTTTGCCCTGCGGTGGCAGTGAAAGTTAATTTGTTTTGATAAAACATCCAAGTTCTAAAAGTTTGAAACATCAGGCTCACTGTGGGATTATGTTAGCGTTGAAGTTTTTATTGTCATCACGAGGATTGAGCCGCAAATCCCGGGGATTGACAGTGCTCAAGGAGACGCTAGAAGCTTGCCAATAAAGACAATAATTGGCATAATAGTAGAGTAGCTTGGCATGAATCACTGTCCAAAATAATCCCTTTTTTAATTTTATATTGCATCTTGGTGTGGCTTCGCAGTTGGTCTGATATGAGTCATTTTAGCTCCTTCAAGCCAACTTTCTTTTAATTGGCTGCCTCTCACAAACAGAAAGTTAAACAGGAGGTAGACAATAATGTGTGCCTGAAATGACCAAGTAAAGAGAGCTCTGCTCTTACTGACATAATCAAGAGCCAAGTGTAGAAAAACTGCTTAAAGCAGTCTGAAACCTGAGCTTTTGGCTTCTCTTTGCATAAAGTCAGATGCCATTTTTTTCAGACTTTGGCCATGTTTCATGTGAATGTCCATTGTTTTAACAATTTGTATATGCATGACAAAAATAAGAAAAAGCATAATAGGTTTGGCAGCCAAAATCCACAGCTGCAATAGAAACTTCCAGCAGCCTGAACTTCAGCAACTGACAGAGACCCTGTGCTTTACAGCTTGTGAGCCTTGTGTGTGTGTGTGTTTGTAGCTGCTTACTTGTGTTCTGTGGAGAGGTGGGTGTATTGGTCGTTTAACCCTTTTAACTTACTACTTTTTTCTGTGTCCAACTTTTAGGTTTTGTTGTGTTCTTCCTTCTTCTGATCGTAATAGTGGCTTGTCTGTCTCTTTTAGTTTAACTGTAAATAAAAACCTTTCTTTTATTGCTTTTTTGCCCTCCTTGTCTCCTTTTTGTAACAGACACTTTTATTGTTGCTTCCTCACATCCCCTGAACTACTTGGGGAATATAACAAAATCTCAAAATGACAAAAAAACGGATGGAAGGTGTCTTTTTGATTTTTTTTAAAGGGGAATCCAATTTAATTCTCTTCTCTCCTCTGTGTCAGTGAATTAGGAGCTGAGGAGAGATGGGTAAACTGAAGATTAAGTTACTCAAGTTGAGTCGTTATGTTAAACAGTTGCAATAAAACAAGTGTCAGTCCATCTAAATCTTAAAGATAGGCAGACATCAACCCTGAGGGTGTGAAAGCCAGGCCAAAATATGTGCTTTTTTCCCCCCAAGCACTGAACATAAAGCTGGTTAAAGTGGTGAGGATGGTAGTAGCCCTCACGCTGTTGTCATCACATCTGCCTCCCAAAGCAGCCACCCTAGAGAAAACACTGTAGCCTCTCCACGCCATTATAATGATAGTATCAGGTACTGGGAATTTCACACAAGCTGTTTTCACAAATTCAGTGCAGCCCTGAACATTTCTAGGACATTTATAGCTCGCGAGTGGGCCTCACGCCTGCCTTCTCCATGCTCTACTCAGGCAGCTCTCTCGCCAAAATCACCGAGTATTTTCAGTGGAGTGAAGGCATCTGAGGCAGACTATTTCCTGATGTGTGCCACTTATGAGAAAGGACAGCAGTTTGAAAATATTCCAACCCGAGTCTCCTGGAATTTTTCAAGTTTCATGTGTGAAATGATCTGACCATGGGAAACGTAGCTCGTCCCTACTCATCAAAACTTTAGGATTAACTTAGGCTGCGCTGCAAGTTAGGACTTCAAGTGAATTGCCAGCAGAGGTGGTTTCTTTTGTGATAAGGTCATCTTTACAAAAGAATATACAGTACATACACATGACATTGCTGTTGACCTTTTGGAAAAGTTCCTCCACTCTTATCACAAGCCACTGATTTTCAATCACGTCTGTGTGATAAATCTGCCTGAAGAGATTTAACAGTTTAAAACAATCTGTGTCCCAAATGGATTTGTGTGCAATGATAGATAACTTTCATGACAATAAAAACAGCATGCATTATGCTTACTGTGGGAAAAACTACATAACTCAAGTAATGTTTCACAAATTGATTTCCATGGCATAGTGGAAACAAATGGCTGCCTGGGAGGCAAGAAGACATGCTGAAACAAAATCAAAAACACTGCAGCATGCTAGAAAATTGTCATCAGTTACATAACAAATGTGATTTATTGCAAAAGAGTAAAACGATACAAAAACACTTGACTGATCCTTCACGCCTCGAGGAGCAAATGTCTAACTACTGCTGGCCCTCCACCTCTTACTACTTTACACGTAAAGCCAAATCTTGTTGCTTTTATAGAGCCTTTATTTGTGCCGCGCTCAGCTCTGGATTGGCATTTTGTGTCAGGCTTTCACTTTGGTGTTTCGGAGAGAGGGAGCGAGATCTGCTCCTTTATTTCACCCATTAAACTGCAGCTCTGTGAGAAAATTGCTGCACCTGGGTTACTGGCCATTACATTTGTGATGCTAATTATTGGTTGCTGCATTCATTTCCATGTCATGCATGCATAAGTAAATACTGAAAACTCAGTGGTTACACAAAAGGCACCTGCAACTGCTTTTGTGCCGTGCCTGGATGAAGGTGTTCAAGTGGTGGTCAGTTTGAACCACTAAACATGGGTTTGACTGTTAGATTATCTTAGATTAGATTAGATTCAACTGTATTTTCATTGCACATATATGTAGCAAAATACAGTTAACCTCTGATTAGTGCTGATAATGGCTGCATTGTATTCAAGTGTGCTAGTTGCATAGTTTTGGTGAGTCTTAACATCTGCGTCTGTTAGCCTGATCCAGTGGTCAGTTTTCTTCACCTTGTGAAATGTTTTTCTGTGTCAGGCTCCCTTTGCAAGGGACCAGTGGTGCTTGCAGTTCTCCTGTGTCATCTGTGATATACAAGGGCTGATCTTAGCTTCCAGCTGGGCCACTGCTTTTAGATCGCTCCCTGGAAGTCCCATTCTGACCACTTGCACTGTGCACTTTTTGCACAGAGAGCAAACCCCGACATCTGTTGAAAACTGACCCAAATTTCATGTGGAGGATTGTAGCTGGTAGTGAGAGTTGGATCTCTGGGTATGACTGAGCCATTTTCAGCACTTTTTATTGGCCAAGGGAAGGATGTTGAAATTGGGGGTGCTGAAGGAACTGTGCGTGTGTGTGTGTGTGTGTGTGTGTGTGCAGAACAACTTGAACTTAATTTTTTCTAAAATCATTCCTTTTACATTGTCACATTCTAATATAACTTTAAAATGAATCAAAGTTTGCCAGTCTCGCAGCCTTCCAGATACTGCTGCACACAACGCACAAGAGTGGTCAAGATTGAACTGGTCAGCACATTCTGGATCACGCACAATACTTTAAGAGCATAGACATGACACAATCACATTTACGGGTTAGCAAATTAATCATGAAACAAGAAAAACGTATGCCAGCATAAAATGTAGTCAGATACACTCTGTGTGTGTTTGTGTGTGTGTGTGTGTGTGTGTGTGTGAAACTTTCTTTTTCCCAACAGAGGTGCACACGGTTTCTTATATGCCCAGTAAACATCCAAACCCCGATTGTTTGACTTGTTTCGGCAGCTTGGTAGCGCTTGACCAAAGTCTGAAATGCTTCTCTGCTTTTTACCTCAAAACGATAGCGATGAATTGCTGCTGTTTTGCTTCCTCAGCCCATTGCTGCATGTGTACAGGAGTCATATTAAATATAAATATTCTACAACAGTTTCACTTCCAAAGATCTTTCATGTTAAGCCATTTGATGAAAGCCTAAGGTTTGCCCTTGTATGCATCCCCTGCACACTGTGGGGGAAAAACTGCTTATCTGTGTTTCTATCAGAGCTACAGGAAGTTGCATATTTAACATAATTGCTGTCAGTGAAATGAAAAGAGAAGGAAATTGTAAGTGATTTCTGGGTAAGCTCACGTCTGTGCTTGCTTGTGTATTCTGTGGATATGATCGACTACTACCAGTTGCTTGGCTTCCGTTCATGTTTCCTGTATTTTGTTGGCTTGTAAAAGGCCTAATTGGGCAGGAAACTTGCATCTGAAAATGCTTATAGTATCTGTTGCACCCCCACCCAAAGCAGAGAGGATTTGTTCTGCTGAATTTGTGTCTAAAAATAACATGCCAACAACACAAATGTCACACAGTTTGACTCAGGCAAAAGCCTAATTCACATCAGATTCAGTTGTATAAACCTGTACGACTTTTTGGCAGAGCCCAATAATAGATTTTTGGGGCAGGGACTGATCGAAACCAATATTGTGAACACAACCCTGACGCTCTGCTGGACTTACTATGTAATGACAGGATTTTTAACTTAACCAGTTCATTTTCTGCATTATGTTCTGTAAAACAAATTGGAAAGATTGAGTGGAGAATCGTTAGGTTTCATAAACATACTTTATCCTTTATCCTTGACAGATGAGGCTAAAAGGCAGGTGAGACTGTGTAGAGTGTCCTGTCCACACAAACAACGGCAATGTGAAATAATACTGCACTGTAAAGTTAGGTGTAAGAACTGTAGCTTTGCCGCACATTTAACCATGTATACAAATGCACCATATGGACAACGGTATTGGGCCATACCTAAGCAGAAGCATAAAATCAAGCACTTAGCTATGCAGTCTGCTTTTCCAAACATTTGTGAAAGAATCCCAGTGTAATTGTAAAGGGATGCCACAATTGTAACAAGTCAGCTGGTGAAATTTCTTCACTTCTAGAGATTCCATGGTTAACTGTAAGAGGTATTACTGCAAAGAGGAAGCATTTAGGAACAACATGCATCTCAGCCACAAAGTGGCAGACCATATAAAGTTAGAAAACAGGGTCATCAAGTGCTAAGGTGCATAGTACGCAAGCCTCACATCACCAAGCACAATGCCAAGCAGTGGATAGAGAGGTGTAAAGCATACCTACACTGAACTCTGAAACGGTGGAAACGTGTTCTGTACAATTGTATCTGGCAGTCTCATGGATGAGTCAGGGTTTGGTGAATGCCACAAGTACTGTTAACTACCTGACCGCAATGTGCAAACTGTAAAGTTTGGTGGGGGGAAGAGATAAGGTTATGCGTTTTTTTTGGTCCGGGGTTGGCCTGAGCCCCTTAGTGTTAGTGAAAGGAAATCTTTTTGCTTCAGCTTACCAAGACATTTTGGACAATTCTGTGCTTCAAACTTTATGGGAAGAGCTTGTGGAAGGCCCTTTTCTGTTTCAGCATGACTGTGCACAAAGCAAGGTCCATAAGGGCATGTTTGGATGAGTTTGTTATGAAAGAACTTGACTGACCTGCACAGAGCCCTGACCTCAACTCCATCATCTATATGATAAGACAAGACAAGACTTGTATTCATCCCCAGTAGGGAAATTACAGATCAAACACACTCTGTTTTGTTGTTACACGCATGCAGGAAACAATGAACATGCATCCGAGAAATGAATCAATAAAGGCTGCACATTAAAGGTGCCAGAGAACAATGTGGGGGTTTGGCGCCTTGCTCTAGGGCCTCTAGTCCACCTTCATAAGGTTTTAAGTTGGCCTCCAGGTCCAGGCGGGTCTTGAACTGGCACCCTCCAGCAACCCTTTGGTTCCCCACCAAATCCCCCGACTAACTGAGCCAGTGCCGCCCTCTGGGTGAACTCGAATGGCAATTGCAAGCAGGGTCCTGTGGTCCAACATCAGTCTCGGACCTCACAAATGCTCCTCTGGAAGAAGGGGCAAAATTTTTCACAGACGCACTCTAAAATCTTATAGAAAGCCTTCCCAGAAGAGTGGAAGCTGTTACAGCTGCAAATGGGGGACCAACTCCACATTCATGTCTACAAATTTAGAATGGGATGTCATAAAAGCCCCTGCAGGTGGCCCAATACTTTTGTCCACACAGTGTATTTAGTTAGTCCTCAAGAGACCAAGCAACTTTAATAAACAAAATTACCAAATGTAGTCTTCTATGACTGTTATACTTTACACACATATTCTGAAATGTTCTAATATGGTTACTTATTGTTTTGAATCAAGCATACAGTACATATATTTCACAACACTCCATTATGCATGCCACACCGATGTACCAATTCTTGTCCAAGCAATATGAAAAGTTGTAGGAGACACTGATTGACAAATTCTTCTTACAAGTATGTTTTACAAATCTAAACAAAACATCACCCCACTTTGTCACTTGAGGGTTAAAAAATGTTTCGGGTTTTGTGAGGTGTATTGTATTATTTCTTAGATCTATAGTCAGTCTGGTCACTATATGTCTCTTTGCTTGTTGCACTTTGGAGTGAGATAATGAAAGAAAAAGTATCTCTTTTTCTCTGGGATGGCAAGTAGCAAAACCGTCGAGCATCTTTACTTTAGCACACACCCAAAATGTCAGCTACACTGGCAGGAAAATGTGTTTGTGTTTATTTTTGTGGTGTGTGTGTGGTTTGCCTGTCTGATGTCCTTATCCAACGACCATATTGTCATCCTGCTTTCTCTTTCTTACCCCCTCTCTGTTCTTACACGCACTCTGCTTCACACAAGCCACCTGTTAGAAGGGCGTTGGCACAAGTGTCTCCTTTGAGAGAAACTGTCAGAGGATTCGGTTTCAGTTTGGCTGTCACTGCAGCAGCCCAAGTGGGAGAGTGCGTGCACCCACACCTTTCACATTTTCTGTTTTACACACTTTCTGTCAGTTACAGACTACTAAAGATACTGAAGAACAAAGAGGGTCATTAACACCATACCTTTGCACAGCGGTTAATGATTTGCCTGTGTGTGTGCGTGTACAAACAGCAGCAGTGTACGCACACTGGTTCAATACCAGCTTTTCATTTTGGGGGCATTTAAACAAAGCCTCAGTGGACTTCTGTACCCCATTGCTCATCTTTAGCAGCAGTGCCTCTTGGTTGTGTTTGTCATGCCGCCCAGTGAGCACCTGTCAGATTTGGAATAGGCTTAGGTCTTATGAGATGCCACTTGAGGTCCAGTTTTTCCATTATAAATTTGTCTTTGAAAACTTTCTGCCCACTACGAAGGGCTGTCCTTATTATTCTTGAGCCAAGACTCTTTCATGTGAAGGACTTTGAGGGAATGTTTGCTTTTTATCATTTAAGTTATTTAAATGCACACAAATATCCAGAGACTGGTCTTAAAATGTAAAACATTTAAAATCTTCTGTCAGCATTCAAAGTATATAGAGCTCTAAGCCCGTGCATATTAAAAACTCCACTGGACTCAGTGGAAGCAGTGCATGCAATTCATACAAGAGTTTGAAGTCTGGTGCACATTTAAAGTAGTTTGATCGCCATCACAAGACGCTTCATTTGCTTGCCTCAAAGATTACGTTTAACTTTCACCTGTCATCGCTACAAGTTGCCAAATCCCATTGACGTTCCATGGCCACATCATAGTCTCACCATTTGTGGATGCTCCTGTAGGGCTCCTCACACGGCTGATATTCTGTACTGTATTTGAACAGAATGTGATCTCAGTGTTTTTGGAGAAGCACAGGTTTCCATTATATGTCTATGATGACCATCAGTCGTTAAAGCTTGCTTCAACGAAAACATCGTGGCAACATTTTAACAAGGTACTGGAAACATTCCTCAGATATTTTGGTCCATGTTGACATGATAACATCACACAGTTGATGCAGATTTGTCAGCTGCACATCTATGATGCGAATCTTTTTATCCACCACATCCCAAAAGTGCTCTATAGGACTGAGATCCACTGACTGTGGAAGCTATTTAAGTACAGTGAACTCATTGTGTCATTTTCAAGAATCCAGTTTGAAATGATCTGAGCTTTGAGACATGGTGTTTTATCCTCCTGGAAGCAGCCATCGGCAGCTGGGTACACTGCGGTCATAAAGGGATGGACATGGTCAGGGAGGCTGTGGTGTTTAAACATGGCTCAGGTGATACTAAGGGGCCCGAAGTGTGCCGAGGAAATAACCACCACCAGCCGGATCCTCTGATGCAAGGCAGGATGAATTTATGCTTTCATTCTGACTCTGTTATCTGAATGTTTCAGGAGACATTGAGACTCATCAGACCAGGCAAAGTTTTTCCAATCTTATCTTGTCTAATTTTGTTGAGCCTGTATGAATTGTAGCCTCAGTTTCCTGATCTTAGCTGACAGGAGTGGCACCTAGTGTGGTCTTCTGCTGCTGTAGCTCTTCTGCTTTGTGGCTTGGCGTGTTTTGTGTTATTTGAGTTTCTGGTGCCCTCCTATCAGCTCGTGGCAGGCTGGCCATTCTCCTCTGACCTCTGGCATCAACAAGGCATTTTTGTCCCAGAGAACTGCCTTTTATGAACTATTTTCTCTTTTTCGAACTTTTCTATGTAAACCTTACAGATATCAAAAATTTCTGAAATATTCAGAACAGCCCATCTGGCGCCAACAACTATATCGTGTTTAAAGTCATGTTGACCCTCGGAAGTCATCTTGAACGTGCTTACATGCCATTTGTGCTCATGAATATATATGCCATCTCCAAATGCAATGTAATGGTACCTACTTGATTTCTTTAAAAAAAAAATTTGTTGGTTTTAACTTTAATTTTTAGGGTTGCCTTCATGCTCCTGAGCTTTTTCCTTTTCTGTGTGCTCTGTGCCCCATTTGCATCTTCCTATTTGTCTACATAGGCTGTCCCTCTGAAATTCATTGCTTGTTTTGAACGTTATTTGTTCATGTGGCTTTCCGTGTTTTCATTTTCCATCTTTGTTCCTTTTCCAGCCCTAATTACGTTATATTATCCCATTCCCCGGTGCGTATAGACTGTGTGCTCTCCCTCAGTCTTTGTTACATCCTCCTCTGGTTC